>JBAMDN010000629.1:0-172098 GCA_037074945.1 Tetracladium marchalianum | reverse complement strand
TACCGACACCGAATTGATGTTGACCTGCGCCTCGATCTGCGTATACTCATCTCCTTTCGCTTCCCACTTCGAAGCCAAGAGCGTCGATAACCTTCCGTTCTTGAACAACGTGTTCGCCAATGGAAGGGTGACAGACATCTCATCCTCTCTCGTTCCCTCAAACGTGATACTCCCAGGCTTTTTCGACTCCGTCACCTCATCCTCCTTCTCGTGGAGATACTTGGGGAGGATGTCCTCCGTTTCCCCGTATAGGACTGAAAAGCCTTCGGACACGGGCTTACTGCGAGCCTGTGACATCTCATCCAATCGAGGAGGTAATCCATCCACAACACCGCAAACCACATCCACCTTAAATGGCGTTACTACTTCTTCCGAGTGACGGTTGATAGTCTTGAGAAGTTTCGGGATGAAGCCTGATCCGGCTTCTAAATGGCTTGCGAAACTTGGTGTGGCGAGAATGACAATGGCATGTTGTGGTCGATTGATAAACTTGGGCCAATGTTCTTTTGAAGGCCGTAAGCGCTTCATATGGGCCAATACAGCTTTAAGTGGCTTATGTTATCATCAGCTGAAATTCCATGAATTGAAGAGAGGGTAACTTACGGTTTCTGTAGGCTTGGGAATGTGAAGGACCGCCTGTCGAGTGGACATGGAGCGGCGATTGATCATGGCTACGGATTGTTGCTGGAGACGAACCACCCGCAAAGAACGTGCGGCCATATCCGAGATAGTTCTTATGATCATTTTGTTAATTGTGGGCAATATGATTGCCAATCCCCCTTTACTATTGCTTCATCTAGTTCACTCCCTCAATTCTTGGTGTATTGGGGCTTGAAAGTTACAGTTTACATTTTCGACGAGATGTGAGAGACGCATAGCTTAATTACTAAGCTTGATAGAGATCAGATCACGTGTCGTCTTGCTTTTTCAATCTTTTCCATTCTCCTCAGTTGTCATGGTGTATTGCCAACAGAGGCTCTAGGGTAGTAATAAGAGTACTCTCGAGCAGTAGAAGAGATATTTACACAAGATTCTCTGGATTCGGCAACCTAAGATCCACCACACCATCGATGACCACCAAGACACCGGCTAATCCCAGAACACCCCACTTCAATTGTGATGATAATATTGGCAAATAGGATATGCATGTCAACAAAAACGGTCCGATGGTGTAGTTGGTTATCACGTATCCTTAACATTCCTTAAAGGTTCTGTTCGGATAAGGTCCTGAGTTCAATCCTCAGTTGGATCATTTTGGCACTTTTTGTCCTTCACACATACTTTGAGGTTCATTTGCTACATTTTTGGAATACATGGATCTTTAGGGAACTGGTTTTTGCTGCCTGCTGTTAAGATGCCGAGGCCGTATAGAGAGATTGGCCCAGAGGCTATGTTTACTCTCGGTTATGCACAAGTTCGATGAAATAGTATTAATTGAGTTTTACATCACATCACTCTTTTTTGTTGTGCAAGGGATTGAAAGTTCAACTTCTGCCGTCAGTATCTTTTAATTAACAGTTTTACAATTTTACAAGCTTTGAGCGGTGTCTAACATATATTTCATATTCATGGCGTCTATCACCCAAAATAATTCCGTTCTTGATGTTGGAATACATACTACTATCACAGAATTAGACCCATGGCATACACTGTCGTTTATTCTCTATAAAATTAAATGAGCTAACTTGGAGGACATAAAGAACGCTCTCTCGAAAACTCAACATGATGAACAAAAACGACATCCCAGGTTATGAGCTACCCAATCTCACTTCCATTTTAAACATCTAACCTGCTCATCTTCATGAAAGAATCTATGCACCAACGCCCAAAAAATCATCTCGCCTGCGCCAGGGTTATATACCCAAAATAATCATAACAGAACTTCTACAATCATACCCTCTACCTGCCTGGTTTCCTTCCTCCTTCACTATCACTCCCTGTATCTCCTCGAGCGAATACATCAAGCTCGTCGTCGTCATCCTTATAGACTCCTACTACATCATCATTGCCCCAGAGACTGATATCATCGTCTCCCATCAAGACAGCCGCATCTTCATCTCCTGACAGCGCATCACTCCCGGAATCGCTATACTCTCTTCCCACTACCGCAACTCGACCCTCTTCTCCAGCTGCCTCAAGTTCCAACTCCTTCGCTCGTGCCATCGTCTTTTGATATATGATCCATCCTACTGCTCCTCCCAGAGTCATGCCGAAGATGATACTAGCCCAATTGATTGCTTTTGTTCCGGCATCCATCTTTCCACCACTCTCTGCGATCTGAGCCAGACGGCTTCCGATGAAGACTTGAATCATGAGCCTAGGTGTTGCTATTGCTGTTGCCAGGGCAAATGAAAGTGGATTGACAGTTGGGAATGTAGACATTGCTGCATTCGATAGCGAGTATGGCAATGGGCAAAACCGGATCATACAGAGGACCTTCAAGCCGTCATGTTTCAGCGTCAAAGCAAGTGCTTGGAACCGTTTGTCCTCTCCCACCAGTCTATTCACATAACCAGACAGGACTGTGCGCGATGCAATGAAGCAAGCAAGGGATCCAACGACGGTGGCCGGGGCAATAATGAACCATCCATATGGAAATCCGTACACGAATCCTGAAATTGTTACGACTGTACCAAATCCTACCAGAGGAGGAAAGGCGCATAGAGTTCCCACCAAAAATAATATTGTCCATCCAAATGGAACTTTCTTCCATTTCTGCGCTGCGGGTGCTAATGTTGCGAAGATGCCCTCGCTGTAGATAAGAAACACTATCCCAAGGACATTTATAGCTACGAGAGCGAAAATGAGCAGAACCCTTTGTAATATCGAGAGTTTGATGAACGCTTTGTATAGTTTGCGGAACAACTTGTTGCCAGTGCGGATGGCCTGGTCTTGGTAGGTTTGGTAGGTTTCTCTGCGGGAGGAGTGGGTTGTGAGGGAGTAAGGACGCCGCGAATTACTCGAAAGACGTTGTGACCACGGCGGGCGAGAGATTGAGCCACCTCTTTGGTGATCGGGAGAGGGAGAGGGTATAGGAGAGATGGGCAATGCGAGAGCTCGAGCTGTGGAGGAGTAGTCGGCGGGCATTTTGGAGGGTGTGGTTCGAGAGTGATTCGGAGGGGCAATTCGGAATAATGGGGATTTTGCGCGGCGTCGAAGGTGAGGGCTACCTTCAACAGATCATCGGGTCTTCGAATATTGTATTGGTGGCAGACGAATGGCTCGTTGTTCTGTTGGTAGACGTTGGGAGGATTGGGAGTGGAGAAGGTGGTTGCTTCAGCCCTGTGTTTTGCTAGTCTTGAAACAAAATGCAAGCAGGCAAGCACTGGGAACGGTATGATAACACCAGAACTGTTTATGCGTGCTCGTACCAATTTACAAGTGGAAGTTTGAGCTTCTGAATGGCCTCTCCTGTCAATTCAGGTTATGGTGGTACTGCACTGTACTATTTCAAGCTGCTTGCGTACGTCTTGAGGTGAGGTGAACTGCCCTTACATGACGTAAGCGGACCCCGAGTAGTTTCCGATATGACTTTGAATCCAAGGTCTCGCAATTGAGGACTAAGACCTGAGGTGTAAAGAAGCTGGGGGAGGCAGAGATCCGAGTAGATTGCCATAAAATGAGGGTCTAGAATAGAAAAGCTTATAGTATCTCGCTGATGATGAAGTCTGTGTTGCAGATGTGTCCAAAGGCTTGCATCACCCGGATTTGGGTGCTGTCCATGCATCAGAGCTGCACCCCAAAACTAGGATTTGGGAGACAGGTATTTATATCTCGTCGGTCAGGTACACACACCACACCAAATATGAAGTTGGATGCAAGATGTACTTCGAGGTATGCTGGAAGGGTCAAGTGTTGATGGCGGCGAAAGTAAACAAAATAGGCGAGCGCTGCCTGGGTAGCTTCTGTTTGTTCACCTTCCAGATACCTTGTCGTTCTCTACACACATCCCGAAGCTGATAATCTTCCATGTCTCATCACTTTCAACATTGTTCGCTTCACTTCCAACGTTCGCTTGAGTACCATTCTCTTACCCATCGATGACTTTGTCTGGCTTCGCTACTGGCGTGATACACCACTGGCCAATCACAGTCGAATCCCGCTAGAGTCCAACCAACCCGCAAGCTGGCAGCCTCACCTGAATCCAAGCCCCAAGATCACCAAAACCTCCCCCGGACTTCCCCCAGAGCCCTCTCGCCATTCCCGCATTCTCACCTCCTCAATCTTGCTCTCCTTGTACCTCCTCATGCCTCGATCCTCTCCCCAAGCTCGGGCGAGGATGTAACAGCGGCCGGCATCTTCTGCTACCTTGCTTCTGCTGTTCCGCCCCATTTGTTGCCTACTCACCGGGCGCGCACCTGCTTCAGCCGCCCTATTTGCGATACCCTCGTCTCGTTCACTTCACTCTCACGAGCCCTTCGAGACGGCCTCGTTATTTCCCTCTTCTTTCCCTTTTCCGAATCGACTTCGCAGACCGTATCTCCCCCTTTATTTGACAGCACCCTCTCACATTTCTCAAAATGGTGTCGGATGCTACATACGAGCTTTGCCTCCCCCTGCTTCAGGATGCAACGATCGACGATGAGGACCGACCAGACCGCCTGGAGGAACTTCTCAAGAAAGAAACCACACTCGTTGGAACATTACTGGAGAATGCTGTCCTAGACGTGCTCTGGAGATACCGTGAAGCAGGGACCAACTCAACTTCCCCTCCCCCTTTACGACATACGGTCTTGCGCCGGCCTTCACCTGCTCCATGGCAGATTCCCCGCGGCGGGGCTGCGACACCATTGTCATCTTCACCCCGACTCGGTGTGAGCCCTCTTGCACCTCCAGGCTTTGTTCCTCAGCCTTTCGCCAGAAACAAATCCTCAACAGCTTCCCCTTTCACATCTCCACGCCCCTCCCCCAGACTAGCCTTTTCCAGTCCTGCGATACCCCATAGTCCGAGCTTGAATGCATATGAGTTTCCTCGCGATACGAGTCCTACACAAGATATTTATGGAGATTATGGGAGTGATAATGTTGACTGGCTCGTGAATGACGAGGGTGGAAGTACCACATCTTCTTCTCTTGGTGGAGCTGGCCAAAGCGGTTTAAATGCAGCTGCAGCCGAGTATGTTTTCCAACCACCTCAGCAATCTGATATGAGCCCATACGATATGCTTCGATCGATACTGGGCCCTTCCAAATCGGACGAGGAGATTGAAGCTGCCCTCGCTCAACATGGATACGATTTGAGCGCCACTATCATGGCTTTTATGGAAGGACAAGGCGATTCTGTTCAAGCACAAGCTACTGAAGTGAAAAATGCCATCTTGATCGGCAAGTCCATGGCTACTGAACTTCCTCGTCCAATTACCCCCGCAGCTGGCCAGCGTAGCAATACCGTCTGCAGGTTTTGGCTGTCTACAGGCCAATGTCTGAGAGCAGATTGTAAATTCAGCCACGATTTAAGCAATCACATCTGCAAGTAAGTATTTGCAAATCATACTTTACACATGTGCTAACCCTTCAGATACTGGGTGATGGGCAACTGCTTGGCTGGTGACACTTGTATTTTCTCCCATGATCCATCCCACTTTATGAGCCGTCTGGCTCTCGAGGAGAGCAGTCCTCCCCCGCTGCAAGGCGCTCAACCATCATTCCAATTCCAAGATTACAATGCGTTCCCATCTTTACAACCGCTCCAGGATCAGTGGCAGAACTCCTTCTCGTCCACTAATGCCTTTAGCAATTATCAAGGTGCTACTTTTACCCCTCCTCCTGGACTCAAAAACTTGCAGGGCTACACAAGTGATGGCTCTAGTCAAAGATCGCGACCTAGTAGCCGACATCAATCTCGAGAACCGGCTGCGCCCTCCCTAGACGACACCGAAGCATTTCCTTCGCTCGGTGCTATCACTACGAAAGGTGGCAAGAAACATCACGGAAAGAGAGGCGGTCATGGACATGGCCATAAGGAAGTTGGCGTTCCAAGTTCGCTTGCCGAAGTCGTCAAGATGTCACCCTCTCCTGGTCCGGGCCTGATGAGACAAGACGTGAAGAAATTAGGTAGGAACGGCAGTTCCACCAGCATTCGAAACGGGGAGAACAGTGTTGCGGCGCAAGCAATTGCAAGCCCACAACATGTGCCTTGGCTCGAAACTGGTGAGCGGGCCAATAAAGCATACCTCAAAGCCAGACAGGATGCCATCAAGCACGGTGGCTTGAGAAACAAATTTTTGCAAAGGTAAAATGAACTTCTGCGATTGCTTGAAACCATCGACTAACATTGACAAGTGCTGCTCAAGCGTGGAATAGAAACGATGCTCGTGCTGCTAAAGCTCTGAGCCTTCGCGGCCAGAGTGAGAACGATCTCATGCGGAAAGCGCACCGCGAGGCTGCACGTGAGCTCTATGAAGAGCGAAACAAGGGTAGCTCCGCAAATACCGAACTTTATGTTGACCTTCATGGTCTTCATCCTGAAGAAGCAGTTGAATACCTCGAACGAGTCCTCCTCGAAAACAGCAAGGAGACAAGACCAGTATACGCTATCACCGGCACAGGTCATCACAGCAAGAATGGCAAGGACAAGGTCGGCAAAGCCATCCGCAACTTCCTCAACGAGTGGCGTTACGCATATCGAGAATTCTCTGTCCCAGGTGACAGGAACAACGTTGGAGGTATCCTCGGCATCGATTCGAGATCATGGGATAAGAGTTTGAGCCGTGAGGGTGGTGCTTCAGCGGCAGAGGCCGAGAAGGAACCCGTTGATATCTTGAGCGAGGGCCGGGAGATTGGGCAGGGCAAGGTCAGGTTGCTCGTTAGAGAGCCGCCGAAGGGGCCAAGTGCCAACCGGTGACCCGGATTAAACTTAGGCAAGCAAGAATAAATTATCTAAAACTCACTCGATCCTCTCGTGTGCTTTGCTTTACCTTGTCTTCTCTACCATGTGGAAAATGAGGCCCTGTATCTCCCTTGATGCATTATATATACAACCCGTGAGACTCACAAAACCTAATGCATTTGTTCAGATTCAAGAGGCGCTTGAATCTATTTTACTCGTGTGAATGAAAAGAAGACCTTCCAACCGGCTTGAACAAAGACACTAATCCTCCTTGGTCAGTTTATGTATCTCCAGGCGCTGCATAAGGAAGCGCTCTTCTCCCCCTCTCTCTCCTTTCTCCTCCCCTCAACTTCAAGAAGCATGCTTCTCACAATCTCTATCAAAACTCCATACATCTATCTCACTTTTCCACTCATTCCTCTTACCCAAACAAAGTACGGCACGATAGATCAAAAACGCAACATATTACTAGCTGGATAAGCAGCTTCTACATAACCGCAGATGTAATATAATTAGTACAATACTTGATTTTCGAAGAATTTGAGATAATGCGCGTTTACATTTATCTCACTCGCGATGTCTGATATGAGTAGATGTTTTCCCTTGTAATACTGAAATACGCATAGCCTTGATGTATTTATTTTTAAACGGGTTTCTGGAATGGTGCGTTTGTTAGGAAGGTTGACTGGACGAACCTTGAGCCTTGTATCTACAGGAAAGGGGAAAGGGGAAAACGCGAATGGAGGAGAATCACATCGAGAAGTGGGCTATTTATGCAAGCGTGATTTGGGATCAGTCTGGTAGATGTCTGAATAGGTTTACATTAAAATTAACTATCGAAACACGAGGACCAATTTGTGATCCTCCGCTGGTGCCTTGTGGCACTATGTGGTATCAATCTGACTACTTCCGAGAGTCTTCCTTGCGAAAAAGAGAGCAGTCTCCAATATCAAAATCACGCGCTCTTCTAAACCATCGCTAATATTCAAATCCCAACACCAAACGCTGAACGCTAATACAACAAATTCTTACAATCATCATCATTCATCATGTTCCCTTGTACTGCTGCATGAAGGCCATCGCCTGTTCGATTGGGTATCCGATAAATACCGGTCCCGTGAAGATCATCTGGGGACCAGCCCCCGTCATCGCTGGTGGCGAGTTGAAGAAGGTTGGCTGTTGTACAACGGGTGGTTGTTGGTAAGAGGCTTCGGACTTGGGTTTCTCTTCCTCATTTTGAATCTCATTTGAAGCTGGGTAGAAAATATCTTCCTCGGTCTTCTCCACCTGAGCGCTGAATGGACATTTTCCAACAGGACGAGGTTCATGTTCATAAGGAATTGACTTCTCCTCATTTTCTTGGCCGTGGCCAAATGGGCACTTCCCAGCTGACTTTGGCATGTGATTAATCGAGACTGGAGCTGGGGAGGGTGAGACTGGCCTCTGGCCATCAGGAGGATCGAAGACGGGAACAGAGATGCCCCATGGCCGACTAGGTGACTCTCCCACGCGGATTTCTTTGAAAGGTCTATCAAATCTTGACTCCCTATCTGAATCTCCTTCATTAACAGGTTCAACTGCATCAGGTTCGCCAACTCCGTCTGCACTAACAGCTTGAGCCCAGTTCTCTACCCTTTCATTTGATACATGGTCCATTTCGACGAAGTCTTCTTCTTCCTCTTTGGATGGCAGCAGAGGTTGATGTTTCTGACCAAGTCCCTGTATCATGTTGACCAAATTGCCATATTTAGCATCAAGCTTTCTAATATCCGACTCATTTCTCTGGTATCGCCTGACACAAATCTCATGGCTGCGGGGGATCTCATGCTTGTGTGTCTCAAAGTAAGCGGCAACTTCCTCTGGGGAATGTTGGTCTAAATAACGAATTGGACACTTTGCTGCGGAACCAGTGACAGAAGGAGCAGAAGCGGTAGTCTCAGCATACATGGCAGCACATATTGGATCTGCGGAATGGTGTGGCGTGGTATCCTTGACATCAGGTGGCGTGGAAGGTGTGTCAGAGTCTTGACCAGAGCCCGGAGGCGTTGGTACTTCTGGTTCCATTTTCGCCTCGTCGAGATTGAGAGCGGTAGGACGTGGACGCGAGAATGGACAGAGCAGGGACCCCTTCTTTCCTTGAACAGTAAAGTCTTGTTCCAACACAGTCGAGAGAGAGGTCTTGCGCGCCGAGAATCTCAGGTTACTGCTCGAGCCAGAGACACTCTTCCCACTTGCCGTAGATCCTATCGATCTCCCTCCCAACTCAACTATATGCTGCGCTGCCCTCCGTCCGTCTCGTATTGCCACAGCAGTTTGCTGCTTCGACAGAGTTTGACCAGGTTGTGGGAGGGGTACGAATCCGGCTCGGTCGGGTGTGGAGGGAAAGAAGTCTTGAGGGAGTTGGAGCTTTGCGAGAGTGCTTGATATCTCGGGATCCCCTTGGGCATATTTATCTGCCAGGCGTTGGTCTGTAGGCACTTTGAATTAGTCAAGGGCAACGAATGTTTGCAATGTAAAAAAGTGTAATAAAGAGGTCAAGTCAGGTTACATGGTGTTTGTCGGTCACTGCTGCAAAAGCAGTCTCCAGATCTAGAGCTATGTGTATCATCATACAGGATAAAGCTAAGGGGGTAGAGATTACGGAAGTGAGGGGAAGCTTACATTGTTCATGAGCAAATCGGAGCTTGTGCTCCAGGATGGTCTTCCGGTCACTCAGCAGCTGGACTTCGTCTGCGAGGATGTTGAAGTTATCTGTGAGGGTCTTTGTGAGTTCTTCATATTCAATGGTGTCACTGTTGAATGGCATATTGTGTAGTGGTGAGAAGCAGACCCCGAGAGCCTTTGCAGAGGATGGAGGAAGGGAGAGAGCGTGGGAAGGCGAGCGGGAAAGAGTCGACGTGAAAAGTGCAAAGTACTTGGACGCCAAGCCCGCTACTGTAGAGCGTCACGTGGCTATTCTTGGAGACGTCAAGTTTCAGAAGCTTCAGAAGCTTTGGAAGCAGAAAGAAGCCGGGATCATTTGAATGCAAGCAAGACGTTGGACATGATGCAGGAGATGGCATATTCGAAGTCAATAATTCAATGGTGCAGATGAATCTATTTCCACCCTGCTGCAGATATTGGTTCATGTAATCTAGCCAGACCAACACCAGAGTGTACGCTCCCACAAGCGCCAACTGCCGACACCTCTCAAGTTCTCAACGCTCTCCACAGCAATTTCGTTTCTGTACAGAGTTTTCAATGCCGTTCTCCATCACAAGCACCACAACCAAGCAATAACAAGATCTTCTCGAGCCATGACCCGGACTAACTCCAATCTTGGTTCTAAGCCTGAAAAGCAGGCTGCTCCTTGCCATGAAAAGCTGCCAAACATCAGTGGATTGCCTTGTCATTGGACACACCGGAGCAAACGAGCACCTACCTACAAACAAGAGCTACAACAGATACAGTAGAACGTTGAGATATCAATCCAGGCCCTTTCCGCCCTGTGGAAACGGTGGGTACCTGTTGTTTAAATGTGACGTGGTGTATGAGCCAGGGAAAGAAACGGCCCTCACCTCACTACTTACTTGTACTGCCGTTGTCGTTGCCATTGTTGTTGTTGTTTGTTTTGTTTTTCGTCAACCTCGAACGATTCCTCTCACTCTCCAAACGTCCCTTCTACATTGGCGCATTTCTGTGCCTTTCTGTCGTTACCAGACACCAGCTGTTCACTTTTGACTCTGATTTGGCAATTCCTTCTCTTGGAATCCAACTTTCCATCTGAGCAATCAGTCACTCTGTTGGGCAAACGTCAAGTTCAGCTTCAAATGAGGAATTATTTCACAAGATCAGCAATCTTGGAATTTGACGTCCTCCTTACCGACTGAATGTGAACAACTCTCCAAACCTTTCGAGAACAACATCTTCAGAAAGGCATCCATCAACACTCGACGACGAACAGCAATTCCTCTCCCACCAAGCACAAACAATCCACCAAAATCAGCAATATGCCAAAGCCTCGTCAACAATGGGCTCCTCGCCCCTCTCCCCTCGCAAAGGTCGACAATATGCGTCCAGTCTCAATCGACCCAACCTTTGGGCTGGTCCGGGACCCCAACTTCTGGAAGCGATTCTCAACAGCCATGCACATCACCGAGGCCGAGCAAATGGCCAAGGAGGCAGATTTGGAGATGGGCGTTGCAGGTGATAAGGGCGAAAAGAAGGCGTTGGGTGAGCGTACTGGTACCAACGACAGCCTGGAGAGCAATTCGAGCAAGAAGAGTAAGAAAAGTGAGGCAAGCACCACCAAGTAAGTCGAATCCTGCCCCGTCGTCCATCGACCTTTCTGAATCTACGCTAATAAGGCCTATAGAAGCGAGTGGCTTGAGCAACAACAAAAGGACAAGCGTCGAATCCGCATCAAGTTCTGGATGTGTACACTCCTTCTCATCATCTTGATCGCTGCTGGTGTTGCTGTTGGTCTTTACTTCTCCAGTCACGCCAAAAAGTCATCAGCTTGACTTCTCAAAAGCACATTCCTTTTTCGGGCATATTGTGGAGTTTGGGTGAATGCATAACGACGAGATGATGTATGGAGGGAATGTGGCATGCACTCGGCGTTTCTGGGCATCGTTCTATGGAATTGGATGGCGTTTTTTCCCTGGCATCTTGCAATGCATCACTTCATGTCTTTGAAGATCTCTTCCTCGAGTGCTCTCTCATCCGGCCTCTTTCTGGATGGTGGTTTTGTTCTTTTGCTTTGCCGATTGTACATCACCAAAGGGGAATTGATGCAGCGGATGAGTAACTACACTCAATGCGTGTCGTAAATGAAGAAAGAAACATACAAACCACTTACTCGTCTGCGAATGATTATGCCCACTTCTACTCGAGCATAACTTCCGTCGTGATGTCCGGAATACAATATTAGAAGTGACTTTCCTGTCTTACCAACAAATCCTCCGTCCAAACTTAACTCTCCAACTTCAGTTCCCATCCCCAAATAATACCAACGTAACTGCTACCAACCTTTTCAAACAACAACGTTGGTTGCTGTAAACAATTCAATCAGTGCCCATGCCCAGCGTATCTCCAACAAAAGAAAAACAACCATCCATCCATTCATCCATTGACCCATCTTTTCCTCAATCTCACCCCTCCTCGCCTCAACCTTCCCCTCCAAAATTACCCCTCCATCCATCCCACCACGCCCAGCAGCCCAGAATGGCAGAAACACACGCCGCATCGGAAACATCTCACATCCGACCCGGAACATGAGAACTCCCGAGCGAGGGGAAGCCCAGCGTATTGTACGTAGGTATGGTACAGTAACACAATTTCAACTAATCATGTTCGAGTTACTTTTTTATGATGGATTTTATGTCTGTCGTTATCCCTCTCGGGACGGAAAGATTCATCCATCCGTCCCGAATTGCGATGTGCAACAAATCTCACTTCACTGTTGGTGATGGTGATGTAAAGGAGGGGAATGGTTGGAATTGAGGGGTAGGTAGAGACGTATGGTGATGGGGGAGATGAGAAACATGAGGTAAGAAGGAGGAAGGGTTGGTGAGGAGGGAAAGAGGGGACGGTGAGGGGACGGAGAGGAACCATCGAAGACAGGTACTCGTTTGAGTAGAGATGAGCAGAGGATACTTTAGCCTTTCTTCGTGTTGTAAATTGTTGGAAGGGAATTAGAGAAGTAGAGAAATGATATGAATTTTCAAAAAATGGTCTGACCATTGAATACTCGGGTATATTGATAAACGGAGTTGAGTTGTTGACCTCGTTCACTGTGTAGGTAAGTAACTGTGCACACTCTCCATAACTCACCCTATGGGTGGGAACATAAATAAACGCTTCTGAGCACCAGCAGCAGTACTTTCCCTCAAAATCAAGACTCACAACGATTGTCTCAGCAGGACAACAAACAGAAGCCATGTATGTCTCTCACCCTGCGAACTACATACATACTATAGTGAGTACACATATCTCTGTCCCTCGCACATCACGTTGGCCAAAATGTTTGCAAAAAGTCCAAAAATTGATATTTGATCCAAATGAACGGAATGGGACTCGAACCCATGCTCTTTCGAACCAGCAAGTTTAGGGTAATTAAACCTTAAGCTGGCGCCATAACCAACTCGGCCATCCGTCCTTGAGATTCCGCTCACCTATGTTCCATTATATTTGTTGCCACATTGAAAGGTGGGGTGAAGAAGTGGAATTTTGTGGACAGTGGTGGGGTGGTTGTGGAAAAGAGGGGGACTTTGGTTGGTTCGTTTGTTGAGCGATAGAGGCGACAGTGACGGGGATCGGAAGCGTCAAAAAGAGGAGAAGAACGAGCATTAAATTTACATTTTCATTTCTGGTCGTTAAAAAAAAGGTTTCCTTATAATTGACGGAAATCTCACAAACCTCTCACTATTGTGATCCAACCCTCTGCCTTGGCCCGCCAGAACATTGAGGCAAAACTAAAGAGATGGCTCCCTAGTCGTCTTCGATGCTTCTACTTTCTGGTGAAGGGAACAATTTATAGTCGTCGTGGTTTAAGAAGTTTTCAATTCTTCATGTACGTGTATGTATGCTATGGTCTAAAACCCAAATCTGAACCTCTATCCAAGGGGAATTATATCCATCCAATCTGTCCAATAATTACCTTTGAAATCATACAACATTTGAAGACTAACACCTTCAGTCTCATTTGTCTTTCTGTCTCTTAACCTCTCTCAATCCTTCATTCATAGCCGTAGCCACATCCTCTACCGTCCTTCCTCTCTTCCTATTCTCCACGGTTTCCTTTCCAAGGACAGTATCGTATGCCACTATTTCATCTCAGTCAGTACCAACTCAACTCAAACATTCCCATCTCTCAACCCCCTACCAAACATTCGACAGAAAAGAAGAACTAAGACATACCAGTCCTGTAGACCTCCGCCACACTCCCAAACAAGCCCTTCCCACCCCCCACAAACCCTCCATCCTCCTCATGACAAGCCTCAATCTCCCTCATCTCCGGCTCCCACCTCCACGCCTTCGTCGCCATACTCGTCACCCCCTTCTCACCAAACCTCGCAACCTCAGGATTATATACCTCCAACTCTTTCTTCAACTCATCCAACACGCCTAAATTCTGAGCAGTGGTGAACGCTTGGATGAGAAGAGCCGTGTATCCTTTAGTGGTGGTTGAAAAACATGATTTCAATCCTGATGCGGAGCCGATGGTTGGAGTGAGGTGGGTTGAATTTAATGTAGTGAGAAGATGTGAGGAGGGTAGTTCGCTGGGACCGGAGAGGGGAATTGAAGGTCTTTTCCAGGATTCAAGAAGGGAGGGGTCAGAAGAGGGAGTTTTAAGAGAGGGAGGGGCGCCAAGGATGCCGCCGTCGAGGAATTTAATGAGGGTGGGTGATTCCGCAGTGAAGTGGTCATTGACTTCACGGGCGGAGCGGGGGGAAATGGCATTGAGATCGAGGTAGTAGAGCGGTGTTTTGCGGGGGGATGAGGTGGATTTTAGGGCCGTGGTGATGCGTTTGGCGGTTGCGAGGGCGTCGGCAGGTGGGACGATGGAGAGGATGTAGGAGGATTCTTGGACGAAGGAAGCGTCCGAGGGGACAGTTTCGATGAATGATTGTTTGACGCGGGTGTGCGTTGCTTCACTGTTTGGAATTAGAATGAGGTTTCAGACAAAAATATAGGTAGTTTGTAAGTGGGGAAGAAGCAGCTGCGAACTTTCAAAAGCATTGGTGGGGAAGGGAATCTGCTAATATTGTCGCAATCATATACAAGAGAATTGAGAAACGTAAATCATAAGACTGGAGGACAGAGAGAGTACTGTGTGTTCTGTAAAATAAGGTTCAAGATCATGAAATGGAGAGCATTTGACTCATGTTTGTTGCATCTGCCATGTCAAACTTCCAATTCGAAGCAAACACGAATCGATACACAGAACTCCATATTTCACAAAATAAGTATTTGAGAAGTAAAACATGAACGTACAGAAACCAACCAAAATCAAAAAAGAACAAATCCCTATCTACTCACCTGCGTCCCTCAAGATTAGTCACAACTCGATAACCTTGCGAAATCAAAAGCTTCGCAACACCCATCCCCATCTCCCCAATGGAGACGATACCAATCGTCGCCAGTTTCGACATGATTTGAAAGATCTGAATAGTTGATCAGTCGATTGATTTTCTGAAAGACAAAAAGAAGAATGAGAGAGAGAAAGAGTGAGAGAGAGAGACCGGATGTAATCTCAAGGAGATATGTAGATGACTCCAACTAAGAAGGTTGAAAGTGGGTGGAGCCCAGGCCCAGACAACGAGGCATATAGCCGTCTTTCGGCAATCGGAGTTACATACCTTACCTTACTATACTGGCTCTACTACTGGATGTACCAAGCACGTCACATTTAGCTTGGATTCGTGTTCCTTCAAGTGAGACTCTGAATGAATGAGATGAATGAAGTATCTATGATTTCTAAATAATTTGATGCTGTATTATAGACATGACTGATAATGATCAATGGAAAAAGCTATATACAATTGAGGGTATAAAATCGGATCATGAGTCTCTCTCTCTTTAGAAGTGACATAAGAAATGTTGTGTCACCCGCTGAGTATCGCTGGGTATGGTGTTTTCGGACTCTAATGTCTGGACTTATCAAACGCCTGTCCTTCCCTCCCTTCTGATCGCCTTTCCTGGGTAACGTATGTAACAAATCTTCAAAATGCCAAAAAATTATCTTTCTTTCTTTCTTTTCAAACGAGCAGTAGTGCAGCAGCGATAACAACAAATGAGGTTTGCACCTTGACCACATATCCATTTGGCAAAGCAGCGGCGTTCGTCTTTTTCGCTCCTGGATCGACAGTCACAGTTCCAATAACTACGACGCCACTACCTGACGGTGCCAGAGAAAGGATATCACCACCAACGGTGATTCTTCCACCAGCAGTAAGTGTCTGACCTGCAATATCTAGACTCGAGATAATTTCTGGCACGAGCAAGGCAGTAGCAGTTCGCATGGTCGTCGCAGGCTCGACGGCGTTGACGATTAATTGCTTTCCATCTGGCGAGAGGGAGATCACATCTCCGTTTTCGGAGGTGATCTTTCCACCTTGTGTCAGTGTCTTGCTGCCGAGAATGAACTCTCCACTGGTACCAGTGATTGTGGCATCTCCAAGGACGATCTTTGTTGCGAGTGGTGGTTTAGTGGCATTTGGATCGGGCAGTGTAATGATGGCTCCATCGTTCGTGACGGCACCACCTACGGTGAGGGTTTGACTGCCGATAGGGAACTTGCCGTCTGGACCTGCGGTGATGGTCTTGCCGTCTACGACGATGACGCTGGCTGGAGTTGTGGTTGGTTTGGCAGGGTTGATGATGATTCCTCCCGAGGGACCGGCGGAAATATGGTCGCCATCGACGTCGATTTGGGAACCTGGGAGGAGCGTTTGAGATCCGATCACGACGTGTGAGTTAAGATCTTTGGTGATGCTTTGGGTACCAATGATAATTGGTCCTGGAGGACGGTGGGTAGTGACTGGTTCTGGTTCTTGAGTGACGGGAATCGCAATGGGTGGAATTCCCGAACCAGTGTTTCCTGGTTGCGTAATGGGTTCATCATCACCACCACGTGTTGGTGTTGCAGTGTTCCCAGGTTGTTGAGGTTGAGTTGTGTCTGGTTGATTTGTAGGAGGTCTGGAAGTTGGCCCTGGCTCATCAGGTCTCTGAGTATTGACAGGTCCCGATGTTGGAGGCCCACCAGGATTATTTGTAGGGGTCTCTGGAGGGTTGGTCCAGGTGTTCTAGATTGAGTTAGTAGGTCCGACAGGAAAAAGTCTGAAGGAGTCAAGAGAAAGCGTTCACTTACTGTCCACCAAGTATTTGGTGGGTCATTGGCCTTCGTTGTTGTGGGAGGATTATTTCCAGTTCCTGGTCCGTTATCATCTGGGTTCGAAGTTGGCTGTGGCCCAAGAATAATGGTGGTTGTTGCAGTACACTCGCTGTCGCCAATCTTGAGCTTGATCCCCCAAGTTGAGATGACAGTTTGGGTACAATCCTTTCCACCACCATTTCCTCCTCCTGGAGGTTGAGTGGTTTGAGGAGGAGTATCATCCCCACCGCCTCCTGGTGCCGGAGTCGTTGTAGGCCTGTCTGTGTTTGGAGGGGTATCATCTCCATCTCCACCGCCACCTGGAGCTCGAGTGGTCGTGGGTCTGTTGGTATTTGGAGGAGTGTCATCCCCGCCTCCACCTGGAGCTTGAGTTGTTGTAGGCTTGTCTGTGTTTGGAGGAGAGTCATCTCCGCCACCTCCCGGAGCTCGGGTTGTGGTAGGTCTGTTTGTATTTGGAGGGGTATCATCACCACCACCGCCTCCAGGTGCTTGAGTCGTTGTCGGCTTGTCAGTGTTTGGCGGAGTGTCATCACCGCCCCCAGGGGCTTTGGTTGTCGTAGGCTTGTCAGTGTTTGGTGGGGTATCATCGCCGCCCCCAGGAGCCTTGGTTGTCGTAGGCTTGTCAGTGTTTGGTGGGGTATCATCACCACCGCCAGGGGCCTTGGTCGTCGTTGGCTTGTCAGTAGTTGGTGGAGTGTTGTCACCACCTCCTGGAGCCTTAGTCGTAGTTGGCTTGTCAGTGTTTGGTGGCGTATCATCTCCTCCAGGCGCCTTCGTGGTCGTCGTCACAGGCTTGTCGGTCTTTGGAGGCTCTTCCTTTGGTGTTGTGGTTTTTGGCGGTGTAGTATCGTCGTCATCCTCCCCAGATGGAATTGTGGTTGTCTTTGGTGGTGTAGTGTCATCGGAATCTTCTCCTGATGGGATGGTGGTTGTCTTTGGTGGTGTAGTATCATCGGAATCTTCTCCTGATGGGATGGTGGTTGTCTTTGGAGGAGTAGTGTCATCGTCATCTTCTTGCGATGGCTTGCTTGTAGGAACTGGATCTTGCTTTGGAGGATCTGCGCTTTTCGTATTCCCTGGAGCCGGTGCCGTTTCGGCTGGCTTCGTTGGCTCCTTGATAGGTTCAGTCGGTGGCTTTGTTGCTGCTGGGTCTACAAGAACTGGCTTGGTCTCGTCTGGAACTTTGGTCGGCTCCGCAGGTTTTGTTTCGTCAACTTTTGATGGAACAGTTTCGGCAGGCTTTTCCACGATGGGCTCTGTTTTGGTAGGGGCAGCAACTGGCTGTTCTACCTTGACAGGCTCTTTAACGGGTTCCTCAACCGTAACAGGCTCCTTGACAGGTTCTTCGACCTTCACGGGCTCTTTGACGGGTTCCTTGGCCGGCTCTTCCACTTTGACGGGCTCCTCGACAGGCGGAACTACCTTCACAGGTTCTTCGACCTTGACAGGTTCCTTTACTGGCTCCACCACCTTGGCTGGCTCTTCGACCTTAACTGGTTCCTTGACCGGCTCTTCAACTTTGACGGGTTCCTCGACCTTGACTGGTTCTTTGACGGGTTCCTCGACCTTGACTGGTTCTTTGACGGGTTCCTCGACCTTGACGGGTTCTTTGACGGGTTCCTCGACTTTGACTGGCTCCTTCACGGGTTCCTCGACTTTGACTGGCTCCTTGACAGGCTCTTCCGTCTTCACTGGCTCTACCACTTTCACTGGCTCTTCCACCTTGACTGGTTCAACCACCTTCACAGGCTCGGCCGGCTTTGCTGCAGTTGTTTCGGCCGCCCTCACCACAACAACGTTTGGAGCCTCATCTGAAGTTGTGTTAGCTTATGTACCACCATTGAGAACAAGTCCTTGGATTGATGCTGTGATGGAAGGAGCATATTGATGTTGATATTGCTTTCTTCCGTACTTGAGTGGATATTTCTTGTGTTGATCGTCTCGATCATCCCAGTCGTGTGGTCGGCGCAAGACTTCCTTTCCCCATTCCAATATGTCCCGCCAACGTTGCGGTAGCATTGTCGTACAAATTTGTACATCCACCACGATTGTCTAGGTGTTGTAGGTACAAGTTCCAAAACAACCACCGACTAAAGGAAATGCACTTACTTCTTGGATATGTCGCAGCAAACGAGCTCTGGAAGAGCAAAGCTCCAATTGCGATCCCCTTCAAAAACATGCTGAACGAAATCGGACAATTATACTCCACCCATTAATTAAGATACAACAGCGACGAAAGCGCACTGAACGAGTGACTGGCGAACAACAAAAAGACGAAGAAGAGCAAAAATCAGAGATGGCAAGCAAGCCTTTGGAGGGATGGGGTCCACCGTCAGTCTAATACGGCCTGGGTATTGCTGATGGAAAAAGTTGGGGGCGGCGCGAGGTTCCCAAGGGTGATCATGTACGCGGTCAGCAGTGGAAATTAAGTCTTCTCAGAAGGAGCCCTGCGAACTTCTGGGGTGGGTTTTGATGCGACTCGAAGGGAGTGCAAAGGTATGAGGCTCCCCCGGGGGACTTATCATTTCCCGGTGGGAGGATGCGATGATGCGATGATGCGATGATGCTCAGACGATCTCGACTTCGGAGCACCTGAAGACAAAGAAGAGACTCCCAGCTTTCATTATTGAACTCGTGGGCAGTGCATTCTAAAAGAAGGCCTCCGTCGCTGGACGGGACCAGGGTAAATGTGCGAGCACCTCCATGGGATCGCTCGGTTAGGCAAGAAGACCAGACCGTAATGAACAGAGTGCAGAGTGCAGAGTGCAGAGCGCAGAGTGCAGCACAATAATGCCCAGGTTCGTTCGTGCTGGCGATGGAGATGGCCAGAGGCACAGCAGGAGAAGGAAACTCTGGATATTTGGGAGAGTGGAGGCCGGAGGGCAGCATTTCAGTGCCTTTCAATACACGCCGACCAGTTAGGGGCGGCAACGATTCGCTAACCCCCTGGCCTGTAGCGAGGGAGGCGCAGAGATCAGCAAATGAGATGGGACAACACCATGCAGAAAGAGGGACCCCATCGACCTCCCCTCCCCCCCCCATCAAGCCCCATCAAGCCCCATCGAGCCCATCTCGCACTCCCAAGTAAATTGCAGGTATTTTTGGCGTCAGGGCGGACACGCCAAAAACGGGCACAACCGTTCACGGCGCCAATCAGTGGAGGGCTTGCTTACATTCTTGGCACGCTAGCTCTGCAAATGGTAATCTGGATCACGTTGTCATCCCGTCCGCGAGCCGAACAACTTCTTTCCTCGTTTTTGATATGAGATTACAAGTGCGGTGCCAGACTCAACAACATCAAGAGAACTCATCCTGAGATCGCAAGATCTTCACAACCGACTCGCTGGCGCCTATGAGACGCCAACGAGTATTCTGTGTGTACTCGACTACTTGCCCAAGTACCCACCTCAAAGCTATCTTGGATCAAGTTCCCAGATTCTTGTTTCATGTGGCACCGAAACTCCAACATCGCCCACAGTACGGTACAGTACCAACATACATATCCTTTCTTGCTGCCGGTGAGTTGGGAAGCCGTTTCAGAGGCACATTGTTTGATTTCCGTCAATGCTTTGCAGCTGGGAGATTCCTTCCTCATCTCCATTGACGAATGATATCTTTCCTCTTGAACTTTGCGCCCCTCCTGGTCTCTTCACACTACGAGTAGGGTACGGAGGTACAGTCTGCCTGGCTATACTCAGGTCACCATTCTTGCATTGAATTCCAGTAACCGATCCAACATGTCTACTTTTCGTGCAATCGCGGGTATTTTTGCGCTGAAGAATGCAATGTCTTCACAATCCCCATAGCGGGCCGATCCAGAAGTAAAAACCTAGCCTGTGTGACCAACTTGTCCCCTCTAGCGAATTTCACTATTACTTCTTTCCGTTAACTACAGAATGAAATCATGGTCTTGACGCCAGGCAAGCGTTCTATCTTAGTGGTTTGCCTCCAAGTCCACAGGCCATGGGTACGCTAAAGTATGAGCGCGTCTGTCCTTTCCCATGTTAACTATTTTCTCTGGTTTCTCTTTCAAAATGTTTTCCCATGTGTATATACCTTATTCTACTTTCGGTATACTTTGCAGTTTCGGCAAAGCAGGTGCGATCCCTTTGGACGGCAAAGGAGTCAAGAGAACCACTCCAACGCCACTGTCCGTCTCGCCTAGCCAGCTATAGTATGTATTGCTGTATGTAGTACAGACAGAAGACATCCTTATCTGATATTTCTTTTCATTTAGGGATGGAAATGATGGTCCATAGTCTTCATTCCTCCTCTGTGTTGGAACACCTCCTCAGAGTGTGAGGGTGTTGATATCCACAGCTAGTAATCAACCTTGGGTTGTGTTGCCAAAAGGGCGTTCATCCGGTGGTCCATCGAATTGCCCTTAGAAAAGAGGAAGAGTCTTTCATTTGAACGAGTCGTCAACTTGGTATGACCCTTCCCATCGCTAAATCACTTGTGCTTATCCTCACAGGTCTCACAACACTATCACTACTCGGGGAATATTCTCGCTTCCTGTTAATGTCAATCTTGGCAGCTGTGAGTTTTGAGCATATGGATATGACTATGTCGGCTTAAGCTATGTTGGCAATGGGATACCTGCTGTCGACAATCAAGTCGTCGGCGGCATCTCTACAAGAGCCTTCAACACTGGCTTTTTGGCCCAAATCCTGCCGCAACAAACTTCTCAGAAGGTACGCCGCTTGCACAGAGTTACATGTCAACATCAAAGACTGAAAGATTTATCCTATCTCTTTCTTATGGATACACGACACGCAATCAATATGGATTTGGGAAGGTTCTAGGGAGCTTGACGCTCGGATATGACAATCTCTCATCGAACCGAACGATTTGGGTTTGGTTTTAGGCCGAACTACAAACTCGAACTCGCAGTCGACGTCTACTCACTTTCCATGACATCCAAGGATGCGACTCGGAACCTCAGCTCGATTTATTTCGTCGCGGCCATCGACTCCACAACTCCATATCTCTACCTTCCTTTCGACGTGTGTCAACAGTTCGAGGCGGCTTTTGGAATCATGTATGATGAGGCTTCACAACTTTATTTAGTCAATGACACCCTCCACGCTCAACTACTGTATCAATCTGCAAACATAACCCTGACTTAAGAAACCAGATGGAGAAAGTGTTTGTGAATATCACTCTTTCCTATCACACTTTCGACCTCATTGCCGAATACCCTCTTGTCGCAAACACTTCTCGATATTTCCCATTGAAAAGAGCGACGAATACCAGCCAGGTCACCCTTGGTCAGACTTTCTTTCAAGAAGCGTACGTCGTGCACCACAACACATATCTCACTTCAGATACTGATTTTGAGACAGTTACCTAATAGCAGACTATGAACGCAGAAAGTTCTCCATTAATCAACGAAAATGGAGTGACAACACCCGCGAAACATCCAAATCATCCACCCTCCAACCTCTGCCGCCACCACTACTAAGTCAAATAATAATAACTACAACAACAACAACAACAACAACAACAAAATCGTCATAGTCGCCATAATCTCCACCATCGCTTCCGTAGTAGCAATAGCCCTCCTCATCTTCCTCACGATCCGCCTGCGCCAACGACGACCCAAACTCCCCTCACTTCTATCAAGACGATCAATGAGACATCACTCCCACTCTCACTCACCACCACGCCCACGGATCTCCAACCCAATCCTCATCCACCTCTCCCCCGAAATTCTCACTCCAACCACACCAGTTCGTGAACTAGACTCTCAGCCCGTCAGCCCTGTCAGTCCTGACATCGGCACGATCGAAGCACCACCACCTTACGATTTCAAAGTCTAGCTGGTAAGGTCAGGATTAAGAGTCATCCGCAGACGAGATACCAAATGATTGCGGAGGAAGTGAGGGGACAGAATGATCCGTTTGTGGATCCTTCTACGGACCGTCCTCGGTTGAGTGCTGAGTGTGCGGTTGGAGTGGTGGGGCATGAATTACCTGATAATTCAAAGGTTGGAATGGGTGGGTTGGAGGTAGACGGTGCTGGCGGGAGAGTGGATGTGCAAAGGGAGATGGCGGAGATTTGTAGGAGTATTACGGAGGTTGAGAGGGCGATAATTGGGGCGAAGTAGGTGGAGAGGAGGGAGGAGTTGATGAGGGAAAGTGGGAGGAGGTTCTCGGATACGTCTCCTAGGTCCCCGGGTAAGGATTGGATTTAGATAACTTCTTTTTGTTGTATAATTGGGGTTGATTGTGTATTATAGCCTTTTGCAGATTTTTGTTGCAACTTGCAACGGAATTTTATACTTGTAATAGACAGTATTTCTCGCGGGCGTCCTTCTCCTCCTTTGATTGTGCATGTTTAGGAAGGGAGCGCCTGAGCAAACAATGTCAAAGCATTCGGAAGGTACGACGGATTTCGTTCATCCGCTCACCTGCTTCACTTCCAAATTTCACCTCTTTCTTTATACAAAATCAGCATTGGCGGACTGATGTTCTCGTCGAAGATACCACCCCTTCTTCACCTCTTCTTCGTTATACATCCACGTCACACAAAAATGTCCCCTATCACCTTTATCCCAGTGATTAGGTCCACAAGGCCACGACTATCGTCTTCTCGAGACTTTGTCGTTACTCTTCACGTTTCTAATCAGCGACTATTTAATCGGTGCAACTCTTCCACTCGAACAACTTCGACTCAACACCTCCCTTCTCATCCCAACTCTAACTCTTCGACACAACAACAACCCTCCAAGAAAACAATCTAGACGACGGCAATGGCGTTGAACTCCACTGAGACTGAGACTGAGACTGAGACTGAGATAACTGCCTCTGTGCTCTCGACCCAGAGCAATAATGACGAGACTCCTCCACCTGTTTTTGCGACTGACCTTGATGGTGCCTCTTCTGGTACTTTAACCAATGTCGACGGGATGGTACCGGTCCCAGATCTGCCACTATCTCTCGCTGCTGAGACTTCTATGTCCAGGTATAGTCCCTCCTATGGCTTGCCCTGTTGTCGTGTCTAACTCTTCATTGGTAGTGCCTCTAGACTTGGTCCATCTGACATCTCTTCTTTTCTGGATATTGTTTCCAACACTCCTTCTCTCGCTACCTCATTCAACGTCGAGGAGACTGTTACCGCTGTGGATCTGCCTCTCACTTTTGTTGCTTCTGAAGCTAAATTTGAATTCAGCTCTGCTGCCACAACACCCAATATCTACTCTGGTTTCGACAGCTCTTCGTCTATTGCTTCGACTGGCGTCAGCAAGATCACCACGACTTTCCGTTCTCTTGGTCCTATATCCAGTTCTTCTGACTCAATTTTGATTGCCGTCGTACTCACAAAATTCCCCAAATTTTCCAGTCTTCCTAAGGTAAGGCTCATCACTCCCAATCTTGTCCTTTATTTTCCAACATCATAATCTAATTGGCAAATAGGAACTTCAAACCATGATTTGGAAATTTGCCCTTCCAGGCCCTCGCAAACTTAACGTCGGTTACAAAAATCTGTCAATACCTTGGAAATCACCAATCAAAATTACAGCAAGTCCCTATGCTCCAGCTATGCTGCATACCTGTAAGGACTCACGAGACATTGCCCTCGGGATCCTCAAGCCAGCATTCGCGGCGCAATGCACCCAACCCATCTATTTTGATGCCACGAAGGATGTGATACTAAGCACATATCTGGTAAATGTAGGATCAAAGGATCCTCTCGCCCAAAGAAATCTCCCAAATAGTGGTGGTTTCCTTCACATCAACATTCCAAAGCTTGCACTATTACTTCCCGAAATATCTGATTCGGCCTACGTAAGGAGACGGAAATTCCGCCTACTGCCAACACAGTCACGGAGTGAGACGGAATTGCGAATTCTAACAACTCACCTTTGGCACGTGGTTTTCAACGCCTGCTTCATTCATCCAGCTCCAAAATTGATTACCGTTGTACACCGAGAGTGGAAGGCGCAGATTGCGGCTATCGATCCGGTAGTTTATCAAAATCGTGTAATGGACTACATGAGTTGGTCCGAGACTCCTGAGGGAGAAGCCTTCAGAATGCCGACCATCGAACACATCACTCTAGCAGAGTTTGAGGCCCAGTATGAGTAAGTTGGGAGGATACGAGTGATGGAGAAGAACCTTACCCGGTGATACATTTGGGTGGAAAATATTCGGTCTTTGGGAAGCTAGATTATTATTTCGTGCCATCATTTCGTCCCCATCCTATTTGTTTGTCTCCATTATTGATGACAACGAAAGCGAAAGGAAATATGGACAATACACCCTGGGCGCCAGGTTCGTTTGCACAATTACCTTCGTCTTCAGCGACAACGAGGGACAACTCTATGGCTATTACATTTGGGTCAACGAAGAATTCTTAATATCAATTGCGAGATTTTTCGTAGCAAAGCACATCAATACAACTCAAAAACCTTCTTTGCCATTGTAATAGCCTCTGTGATTTTTGTTAAAACGTCCATTCTATGATAGCTCTACTTGGTACACTGGCGTTGCTTCGTAGACTGTTCCGCTATGAAACCCAACGCTTACAGATGCCATTAATTTCTTCAACAGTAACCTCTCCCAGTTGCAAGATCACTTAGTTTCAAGAGACCAAGTAAAGAAAACTTCAATATGCGAGTATTTTGATTCATCACCAATGAAAATATCTAAGCCTTAATCTACTCTAACTTCAAAACCTCAAACTGCTTAATCGTCTCCTCGAACGCCTTTCTCTCCGTCTCCAAATCCGCCAATTTGCGCTCCTCGACCTCCTGCAAGTCCTTGGCGACCTTTCCTCTGTAATCCTCATCACCCAAAATCTTCTTCTGCTTCTCGATGCTCTGCTTCGTCTTCTCGAGCTTCTTGACAGTCTTGGCGATCTCGCCGTCGATGTCGACACGGCCCTTGACGTAGAGGAAGACGGCGGCTTCGGAAGAGACGGAGAAGACCACGCAACCGGCGGGGCGGGATTCAGTCGTGGGGAGGATTTGTAGGGATGCTACGCCCTTGCCAGAGAGGGAGCGGATGGAGGTTGCTTGTTCGGTTACGGTGGTGGATGCGGTGGGGCTGTAGGCTTGGACGTAGACTGCTAGAGGTTAGTATTAAGTTTAGAATGATTACAATGAGAGCGAAACGTACCAGAGCCTTCATCCTTAATCGCGTATTCGGACATTAGCGAACGAACACCCTTTGAGACTTCAAGGACAAGCTCATATGCTTCGGCCGAGGAGGGACTATCCAAGGTGGCGTCGTAAACTGGGTATTTGGCGAGAACAATGGAGGGTGTTTTGTCTTCTGGGCGGCGAGGAAGACGTTGCCATAATTCTTCGGTCAAGAAAGGCATGAAGGGATGGATCATTGTCAAAGCGCTCTCCAAAGCAGTGTAGAGGGTATCTTGAGCAGAACGCTTCTCCTCTGGAGTACCATCTTGAAGAATGGCCTTTGAATTCTCAATATAAACGTCGCACAAGTTGTTGTACCAGAACTGGTAAATGATTGAGGTTGACTTCATGAACTCGCGGTCGTTGATGGCTTGGTTGACCTCGCGAGCGGCAATAGTCATCTTGTGAAGAATCCAGCGTTCAGCCAGAGACTCCTTGCCAGTCAATGCAGCCGTCTTTTGAGGGACAAAGTCAGCATCAAGTCTACCAAGCACGTATTTTGTGGCCTGGTAAATCTTGTTACAGAATTTACGGTATCCGTAAATGACCTTGATATCAAAAGCAATGTCACCACCACCAGTTGTGTAGGACACCAGAGCGAAACGGAGAGCATCTGTTCCACATTGTGGAATTCCGTCTGGGAAAGCGGTTTTCTGGTACTTTGTAGCCTTTTGGACCTCGGCTGGGTTGAGGTTACCGGTCAGAAGCTTCTTGTGTAGATCTTCCAACAGAATACCCTCAATAACATCTTGAGGATCGATGACGTTACCCAAAGACTTCGACATCTTCCTTCCCTCAGAATCACGAATCAAAGAATGACAGTAAACCTCTGTGAAAGGAACCTTGCCGGTCAACTTAAGACTGAACATGATCATACGAGCGATCCAGAAGAAGAGAATATCCCATCCGGTCTCAAGTACGGATGTTGGGAAGAGAGTCTCGAGATCGTGAGTTTTGTTAGGCCAACCAAGAGTTGCGAAAGGCCATAGACCAGAAGAGAACCAGGTATCCAGAACATCTTCATCTCTCTTGAGGGTGAAGGTCTTTCCTGGCAACGCCTTTTTGGCCTTCTCCAAAGCTTCCTCTTCAGTGCGACCAGCAAACCAGAGGTTGCCATCAGCTTCATCTTGTGCTTCGCCCTCAACCTGTGCAAAGTACATTGGTGCTTGATGACCCCACCACAGCTGTCTTGAGAGACACCAATCATTGACATTTTCCATCCATCTGATGTAACTCTTCTCAGCACTCTCTGGCAGGATCTTGACCTCTCCGGTTTTCACGACGTCCAAAGCAGCGGCGGCCATATCCTTCATGCTCATCCACCATTGAGGTTTCATTAGAGGCTCAATAACATCCTTGGACTTCTCGCAAAGAGGAACAGTCATGGGGTTGTCCTTCTTGTCAACATACAATCCGGCCTTTTTTAGGTCTTCTTGGATTGCGTATCGAACGTCAAAACGTTTCTGTCCAGAATATGGCCCGGCATTCTCGTTCATCTTGCCATCATCTGTCAAGATGTTGATAAATTCAAGCTTGTGGCGATTTCCGAGAGCAAAATCGTTAGGGTCATGAGCAGGTGTGATCTTTACTGCGCCAGTACCGAAGTCCTTCTCAACGTAGTCATCGGCAACAATTGGCATGAGTCGTCCGGGGATGAAAGGGTGGATGGCATTCTTGCCGACCAGGTGCTTGTAACGTTCATCTGCGGGATGAACAGCAACACCGGTATCACCCAGCATTGTTTCTGGTCGAGTAGTTGCAACCTCAATCTGTTCATCACTACCCTCAATATTGTATTTGAAGTGAACGATGATTCCAAATTCAACCTTCTTCTCATAACCTGGTACGTCGAGCAAAGTTCGGCCAGTCAACTCTTTGTTAACGACCTCAAGATTGGAAAGGGCAGTGTTGAGCTTTGTGCACCAGTTGACAAGTCGGTTTGCTCTGTAAATGATTCCTTGTTCGTGAAGTGTAACGAAAGTCTCAGTGACAGCTGCACTGAAATTTGCATCCATTGTGAATGCCTCTCGAGTCCAATCAAAGGATGCACCCATTCGCTTCAGCACGGTATTGATTCTTTGGTGGTATTCAGTCTTCCAGTCCCAAACGGTCTTCACAAACTCTGGTCTACCCAAATCGTGACGAGTTTTCTTCTCCTTGCGCCACAACATGTTTTCTACAACACTCTGGGTAGAAATACCGGCGTGATCGCATCCTGGAAGCCACAAGGTGGTCTTGCCGTGCATACGATTGAATCGAATCATGACATCCTGAAGAGCATTTCCCAACGCATGTCCCATGTGTAGATTTCCAGTGACATTTGGAGGTGGCTCAACAATAACGAATGATCCTGCATCCTTGACCTTTCCATCCTCGGTAAACTCTGGCTTGAAGAAACCCTCCTTCTCCCACCAAGAATACCAGGCAGATTCGACAGCGGTCGGGTTGTAGGCTTTGTATTGAGGATCATCGAATGATTTGATAACTATTGAGCATTAGCAGTGTCGTAAACTCATTGGGTGCGCAATCCGTACTTTTTTTCTCCCCAGCTGGAGTCTCCTCGACATATGGTGGCAGAATTTCTTCGACCTTCTCGACCTTTGATTTCTTCTCCTTGGTCTTACTAGTCGTAGGAGCTGCAGCTGCAACCTTGGCCTTCTTCTGTTCGAATTTGGCTTGCTTCTCAGCCTTCTTTCGTTCCTTTTCCACTACAGCAATCAGTCAACATCTGCCATACAACTGGAATATGCGCCAAAACATAAATCTGGGGCCGACCTACGCTCTTTCTCGGTCTTTACTTTCTTCTCGCCATCTGCGGGTTTTGCTGGCTCGACCTTGCTTGCACCATCTTTTCCTGGGGCATGAGAGCCGATAATACTCGAATTTGTCGCCTCAGCCAAAGCAGCTTTAGTCTCGTCGGAAACTGGAGGTGGTGTCCCACTGACAGGACCAGTTTTATCCCCAACTATGCAAGAAATCCATGAGTATCTGTACTTCAGAAGGTGTGGTGCGGGGTCACATACTGGGGTTGGAAGAAGCAGAATTCGTGGCCATTGTTGCACGTGGGTAAGAGAAGCGTAGAAGTGAAAGTTTTGGGGGCGGCCTGCGCACCTGAAACGCTTTGCAGAGAAGTTTCGACGTGGTGCCGGTAATTGAGCGTTACAGGTGGTGTTGTGTTTGTGAGAAGCAGCGCGCAGTTGTGCTCCTCTTGTCAAAATATTTGTTTGGTCGCGATGACTCGATGTTTGAATTGCCCCTGTTGGCTGTCACTTCGCTTGCCGTAGCCTTGCCAAGAAAAGCCCATCATTTGTATACATCTACTATTTATGGATGTGAGAATGCATAGCTGACTCTAGATTTCATTCCACGTAAGTCTATGAATCCCTTTATTATGTGCTAGGACAAATCAATGCAAGATACCAGTTGGTCAAGTACTGTACGCCCTTGACCTCTGATGCACCGCATGTCAGCCTTGCCGCAACGGCGAGACAAGGTTTCAACAGAGAATGAGTGCAGTCCATCGCCCTACAAATTATCGAGATGAAATATCACGTAAACTGTGTGAACGGAAAAGACCAGCTAGACTCTTTAATATGTTCTTAATCACCTCTTTACCAGAGCCATGAGCATCAGATTGCAGATAGCCTGTCAAGTGACGCTAGGCCTGTTTAGTATCTAGCCTCTCTCCACAAATGTCCATCATCTTGCACACGTCAACTCAATATCACTCGACAATAGTAATCGATGGACGACATTTGTACTATTTGATTTGTTTTTTTCCCGGAGTGAGTAGGTGGTAGAAGAGGAGTATTTCATTTACCTGTATCATCATTTAATTATTTCTCTATGATGGCTATCACTCCGCTTCCACAAGCAACCATTCATCTCCTTGGTTCCAGTCAAACGCTCACCACTTCTCTTTCTCTCGTCAAAGAACTCGTGGACAATGCTCTCGACGCGAAGGCAACGTCGGTTGACGTCTTAATATCTCAAAATACTTTAGACAAGGTCGAAGTTCGAGACAATGGTCATGGCATCTCAGAGGATGATTTTGATGCTCTTGGGCGACGCGGTCACACGAGCAAGCTAAGGTCTTTTGAGGAGCTCAAGTCAATTGGTGGTGTCACCCTTGGCTTCCGGGGAGAGGCACTCGCCAGTGCTGTTCAGTTAGGGGAAGTCTCTGTGACGACAAGAGCCGAGGGCGAGCCTGTAGGAACCTGCATCGTGCTTAAGACGCCAGGCGGTATTCTCAAGCAAAATCGGACATCGCATCCCGTCGGCACAACTGTGTGTGTCAAGAACTTCATGGCTAGGATTCCTGTCCGAAAGCAGACTGCATTGAAGGCGGCACCTAAGATGCTTGTCAAGATAAAGGAGCTTCTTCAATCTTATGCGTTGGCTCGGCCTACTATCAAGTTCAACCTTCGAATCATGAAAGAAGCCAAGGGAGGTTGGTCATTTGTCCCTCGTCCAAGTGAAGGAATCAGAGGAGCCATCACACGAGCCATTGGAAGGGATGTGGCCACGGAATGTGTGGAAAAGGCATTTGCGTTTCCAGAACGCAAGCCAGCCAGCTACTTATCTACTGGGTTGGTTGATGTTCAAGAGGGTAGCGATGCCGATGATACGGATTGTCAGAATACGGAAAATGGCTTCAATGTTGAGATGTTTCTGCCCAACCCAGATGCAAACCGAGCAAAAATTGGACATGGTCAATATGTGTCAGTGGACTCTAGGCCTATAGCACATGACAAAGGGACTATGAAAAAGATTGTCACCTTGTTCAAGACGTATCTTAGGGGATCTCAAGGTGGAGATTCGGAAAGTGTCAAGAATCCTTTCTTTCGAATGAACATTATTTGCCCTGTTGCCAGCTATGATCCTAACGTCGAGCCAGCGAAGGACGATGTATTGTTTAGCAAAGAAGATTGGGTCATTGAGTCTATCGAATCCTTCTTTAGGGAGTTCTATGGAGAACATGAAATCACATCTGGAACGAAGTCTAAGCAGTCCATGGCCAACAAGGAAACGGGATTCAATCTTTTGCTTGCACGAGATCCTCCACTGGTATCGAGGACGACACAGAATGGAGCACCAGGCTCACGCCAGGAGTCGCCATCTCTATTCGTGGACGATGCCCCGGGAGCTTCTGTGATTTCCAACCAGGCTAGCCCTACCATAGATGATGAGATACACATCACGGCAGAAAATCCCTCTGGCAACAAAAGCAGATGGGGGATCGATATGTCAAACGATCTTTCGGAAGATGTGGAGGATCTTGGTGATCATCGCGAACGTAATCGAGGTGGTGGACAGTCTCGTCATCAAGAGACACAAATTGATGATGACAATAGGCCAAACCCTCTGAACCCATGGGTCATTGCAAAGTTGACAGCCCCAGTTCGCCCACGAGCAAATGTTGGCAGTACCTTGCCTGAGAATGTCCAAGACATTCAGCATACTGGAGACTTGTTCCTTCCCACTCCGCACCATTCCTCAGATCCTCACGTCCCGGAGGCCTATATTCGGCCCACGAAAGCTAGAGGTCCACGACAAAATTTGGTGTCCAATACATATCAGCTCAGTCCTCTACCTTCTCGAAAGGAGCCCGAGTTTGAAGTCGAATCCCCACTTGTTCGACAACAAGGTCCTCAGGTCCAGCGTGGTCCTGAGGACTCCCAAGAAAGCGGGCTCCTCATTAGAGATGATTCCACCGAGTTTGTCCGTCGGACTGATTTTGTGAGTGCGAAAAATCTGACTGAGGAACAAATCCGTCCTACTGTACCAGAAAGCGTTAAGCCTCCGAAAAAAGGTGGCCAAAGGGTTTCTTTGAACAAACCATTTGTTTCTCCTCTTTTGAACTTTCCCAACCCTCCCCACGATAAACTTCGCCAAACCACCCTTCCAGGAGCTCGTCAACTGCCCATGGTGGATTCGCAACCAGAAAGACAATCCGACCCTGATCTGCAATGGTCGATGGATTACGAAAATAGAAAGGAAGAATACACACGTCAACAACGGCAAAAGGCTAATCTCGCTCGAGCAAAGGCTGCAGCATTAACAGTAAATGAAGAAGTATCGGACGCGGACATCGAAGTAGTCCGGACATCACCTCATAAGAATCGGTATCATGCCGCATTGGCCACATTGTCGTCACAGGAACGACCAACGACTGTGCCTCAGGTTTCTGATAAGACTGAGAAACGAACAACCAAAACACTCATACCGGATGGTGACCCAAGAGCCTATCTGATTAGGCGGCATCGATCGATGTCTATTCAGCCGGGTATTACTTCTAAAGTAGCGAGAATGAAGTCGAATCGCCTTCCACTCGAAAAAATTCCTGAGAACCAGGAAACGCATTCGTTGACGCTGACCGTCCCCACAAATGTTGAGAACATCAAAGGATTAGCGACGGCCACTGGACGAGAGGATGTATACATCAGCAATGGAGATTTATTTAATGGGCTCAAATTGACTGCAACTGAGGCCGCGGATATCATTACAACGATAGAAGAAGCTGTTGTGAGGTGGAAGGAGACGAGAACAGAAGGAGAGATGGAGATCGAATATTCATTTGAGAATCTGACGCAGGTATAAGATGAAATGTTGCTATGATTTTGCAAGATGGATTGAATATGAACGGAATTTGAAATGTACAAAAGGACAGCTGGAAAACCAATGGGTTTATTTGCATTTAGCTTTAGCATACACGAAGCGAGGGGAGTTGTTTACATTTGAGTGACGAGGATGGACCAATGGATGGATGGATGGACATGATACCCTGAGCACATTTGAGCTGTCTAACTATTGTACACTATTGCTACATTGAGACAATGAAATTGAGCAAGATACAAAGTAGCCTTACTATTCCCATCATAGCCATACACTACCCGTCAACTCGGTTACAAAACGAGCAAGTATTAAAAAGATCATGCACACATTGTCATCACGACCCTAAGAGTCACACCCTCAAACCCCCGTCACCACGACCCAAAAATGCATTCTTACGGAAGGCGCATGGCATCGGCTCGATTGTTATTATTGTCGTGTCAGTGATAATGGTTTTCACGGTAAAAATGTGATCCATCGTGATGATTCGCTTTTTGTTTTTGATTTTGTTTGAGCCTGTGAGACATACCCGTACGAAGGTAAGATCTTATTACGGTACAGTAGTCTTCCGTCCTTCCGTCCACATGATCGACCCTACTGCACGTATGTTCGGGTATTTTAGGTACCTGCTTGAGGCAAGGTGATGTGATGTGGCTCACACTGTCTACGCTGTATCTGGGAATAATTCGCTTCGTTTGCGAGGCTTGCATGATTTGGGCTGTGGGTTGTGGTTGTGACTGTTTGGCTGTTTTGGTGGAAAACGGGCTGGTTTTTTTTTTTTGGCAGCGGGATGGCATAATGGGGATGCTAAGGTGTCGGATCGGGTGAGTGGGGGTCGGGTTGTTTTGGATTCTGGAGAATGGGAGAGAGGTTTGATGGGTATTTGGAGATACTGCGATTCAGTATGGAGCAGGTTGGAATTGTAATTAGTGTACCATGTGGGGTATGGTGGTTGAGATAGAATTGAGAGGAGAAGGTGATGTTGGGCACAATGATGATGCTTCGTACGTGTACAAGCGCCAAAGCGTGTTCAATTACTGTATCTTGAACTACGGAAGTAAGGAGCCTCAAAAATAGTCTAGTAATAAACATGGAGCTGAGGGAAAGATTAAGACATGTTAATTTGGTAGATTAGGATATTTTACTGATTCTACAAATCAATTCAGCATACCCAGATAAACCACAGTCTGGAAATCTCATCTGTTCCGCATACGTACTTGCCCAAGGCTTTGCTTTTTGACTTCGTGACCGTCAGAGGAGGGTATTTCAGGGAGAGAGGCTTTGAGACTAATGAACGTGCCTCTACGTTCGTATGATCACGGGAGTCCTGGCCGTAAAGAAGAACATCACCGACTACAGCACTGTACCCAGTGACCTTCCGCTACGGTTATATCTCGTATGTACTCGGTAGGACAACCCTTGGGATATGCAGCAAGAAAATGCGAGTCGTCATCACTAGGTCGGCATCGTGTGCCAGATGTCAGCAACGGGCTTGGAATCTTCCCTTTTTCTTCTTACCTATGGTCCAAGAAATATGTTGAGTCGTCAGTTGTGGCTCGCGTAGGAGTCATACAGTCATAGGTTTAAGGGACTACAGTGGACTGTGCTGTGCCCTGTAGCCAAATTAAGGGACTGAATCCTACACGGTACCGATGCCAAGGACCAAGGTATTGAGCGCCGAACACCTAACCATCGCGAACACCGAGTCGGATGTTGACCTTGGAGGCGTTGCTGGATCGGGAATATTTTGAGGCGGTTATGAGGTGGTTGTGAGCAGTTTTACTACCAGATTGTACAGTAGATTACAGAGTTGTAGCAGTCACTATGGGATCGTTGAACTTCTGCTTCCAATTTCCTACAGTCATTATATTCATAGAAATGGTCGTGAAGTCGGAACAAGGTACGAGTACCCTCTTTTCACTGGCGCGCTGAACGAGGTACGGTAAAGAAAGGAGAAAGAGGAGCATTCTGTGGAGTTAAGAATGTCGCTACATCCGGTCAAGCTTTAACGAGATCCGCTGCCCTTATTTTGATTATCTTATTTCCGCCTAGCTGGACTCTTGTGGACTCTTCGTTGCGAAAAGCTTCGGACAATCGGGGCCCCCCTTCTCCGCCCATGAACACACTGTGGCCAATCACAGCCTTTGGCCGAAGGCGGCGGACAAGATTTCTCTTGAAAATGTCCGCAATCCATGGGACAGTAGGCGCAAGCAAATTGCAGAATGCCATTGCGACGATTCACCAGTGGACGTCGCACCAGCTAATATCAGAGGCTGAAGCCAATCCTCCGAGAGCTCGTGGGATATAAGGTTAAGTCATCAGCACCTTCTTTTGTCTACCTTGTTCTGTGTTGTTCATTCCTCCTTTCGACAAACCACTTCTCCCTTTCACTCTTTCACCTTTCGCCTTTCACCTTTCACCTTTCACCGTTTTCTTCTTTCTTCTCCCTCCTCTCTCCGTCCACTTCTCTCAAGAAAGAGACAAACCAATCTGCATTGGCATCTGCCACTCTCTTCCACCAAAATTCCACACATCGACAACAGCCCCCTTTACCATTCGCCCAATATGGTTGGCGAACAACAACACAACAACGACTCGACCAGCGAGACCCTCAAGAGCGCCTCGCCCAGCATGAACGAGAAGGAGAAGGAGTCCAGGCCAATGTCTTCGTCTTCGGCCAATTCCCCACCAAAATCGAAGGATGAGGACCACCATGACCTCAAGAAGGTGCATACTGCCAAGGAGGCTCAAGAGGAACTCAATAGGATCATGACCAGTGGAGAGGGTGTCAACTATCCAACTGGAATGAAATTGGGTCTCATTTCTTTGGCTCTCTGTCTCTCCGTGTTCTTGATGGCACTCGTACGTACTCCACTCATTATGGTGTAAAGTGTGGATGGTCCCGCTAACCTTATTTCTACCTCTAGGACAACACGATTATCGCTACAGCCATTCCGAAAATCACGGATCAATTCGAATCCCTGGCAGATGTAGGATGGTACGGATCCGCCTACCTGCTCACAACCGCCTCTTTCCAACTCTTGTTCGGCAAATTCTATTCGTTCTTCAGCATCAAGTATGTATACTTGGGTGCAATCGGTGTCTTTGAGCTCGGCAGTCTCATCTGCGGTGTTGCGCCAAACTCCATCGCTTTGATTATTGGCCGAGCAATTGCTGGTATTGGATCTGCTGGAATTTTCTCTGGTGCTCTGATCATTGTTGCATACTCGGTCCCTCTCGAAAAGCGACCAATCGTACGTTCACATGCTCTTTTCATGGCGGGATGTTGGCTAACCTGAAAACAGTATACTGGTCTCATTGGTGCTATGTACGGAATTGCTAGTGTCGCCGGTCCTTTGCTTGGAGGTGTTTTTACCGACAAGGCTACCTGGCGTTGGTGCTTCTACATCAATCTCCCATTGGGTGCCATTACCGTTGCCGTTATCATGGTCTACTTCCAAAACCCAGAACGAGCCGCAATCGCAGATCTTGGCTGGGCTGCCCGTATCAAGGAGTTCGATCTTGAAGGTACTGCAGTCTTCATTCCAGCAATCATCTGTCTTCTATTGGCTCTCCAGTGGGGTGGAACTGAGCACGCTTGGGGCTCATGGAGAATCATCCTTCTGTTCGTTCTCTTCGGTCTCCTGATCGCCGCCTTCATCGCCATTCAATACTGGAAGCAGGATTCCGCAACCGTTCCTCCCAGAGTCTTGAAGATGAGATCAGTCTGGTCTGCTGCTTACTACGCCTTTGCCTTGGGTGCTTTCTTTTTACTCCTGGTTTACTACCTCCCTATCTGGTTCCAAGCTGTCAAGGGAGCAAGCGCGGTTAAATCTGGAATCATGAACTTGCCATTGATTTTGGGTCTTGTCATTGTCAGTATCATTGGCGGTGTTATCGTCACTGTTCTAGGACAATATGCACCACTCATGATTGCTTCCTCCATCATCATGTCCATCGGTGCCGGTCTGCTCACAACCTTGAAGCCCGACTCTGGACACGCTAAATGGATCGGTTACCAAGCTCTCACCGGTATTGGAATTGGCTTGGGAATGCAACAACCTCTCATTGCTGTGCAAACCGTTCTGAAGTTGTCCGACGTCCCAATTGGCACTTCCATCATCATTTTCGCCCAGACTTTGGGAGGAGCCCTGTTCGTCTCGATTGGCCAGAACGTGTTCACCAACAAGCTCGTTCAAGGCTTGGCTAAATATGCTCCAACCGTTGATCCCCTCATCGTCCTCAAGACTGGTGCCACAGCTATCCAAAGCACTGTCGACAAGGCAGATCTTGCCGGTGTCACGCTCGCATACAACAACGGTCTCACCCAATCCTTCTTGGTTGCTGCTGTTATGGCGGCTACAACCATGATTGGCAGCGCTGTGATCGAGTGGAAGTCCGTCAAGGGCAAGAAGATTGAGATGGGCGGTGCAGCATAAACAAAATGTTTGCCCACTCCTCTTTCTAAAAAACAGTAAGCGAGTGACGATGGTTTGATATGCATGCGGATACCCTGGAGTTTTCGGGCGGACTGGAATCGTGTTTTACACACTTTACAAAAAATAAGTTAATACTTTTTAATGGATAGACGGGATAGATTTGAGGGGGAAAGAGCATTCCTCTTTTGCATTTTTTTTCTTGCTAACGCCACTCCTAAGAGATACTTTGCATGATTTGGGACTTTGGGTCTGTACGATGGTGGGTAGAAATGTTTGTGGACGGTTGGGGATGGAGATACTCTACCTCGATACTATTCACCGAAAATTAGAGATAATTAGACAGAGCTTTGCACTTTCAAGAGCAAAACTACAATAGAATACATTTTCCTACGTGATTGTAACAGTCTCTTTTCCTAGTTGCCACTTGAGAAGATGACCGTTCAGGGCTACAAATTCAACTTTTTCTATGCTGTTCCTCAAGTATCCACGTAGGTAAAATAGCCAAGGTTTCTAATTGCTGGGTACTATTCCGGTTTCAGTGGTGGTAGTGCCAGTTCATACCAATGTCACTTTTCATGAGCACCAGCAGGGCAAAAGTGTCATATATGGATAAGTTACAGGAAAGAGCCACTTGAGCTGATAAGAACCGTAACGGGAGGAAGCTATTGATTTCGTAGTATGTGAACGGGGTAGAGTCATTCACAAGAATTTGAAGCACGGTGATGACCTGATAAGATGAGTAAGCCAACAAAAGAGATTGAGACTATAAATTATGGAGTAAAGCCGTGAAGAGAGGTCGAGTAGACACTGGGTAGCCGTGCTGACAGTAACCGCGTTTCTGTTATTGCTTTTAGCAAGACAAATGGACGTGTTTGTGGGGGAATAGGAGCAAACAAAACCGAAGCCTTCCCACAGATGTATAAACAGACATAGACTGTATCAATAAAAATGCCATCAATTCATCACCTCACTTCTACAGCTTACGCTTTGCGTCCGTCTCCTCGGTGGTTCAAGTGGTCGTCTTCGTGGAAGCTGCCCCTATTTCAGGATTCTCACGTGACAAGGTCAATTCCCTTCTGAGACTAGCGTATCCTGGGAGGTTCCTGGCTGGTAATTGTTGATCGATGTGGCAGCTACGCAACGCAACGCAACTCAAACCCCCAAAATCACATCTCCCTTCCACAACGCTCCATATTCCTCCGGGGTCCATTCTTTAATACCTTCAATCCTCTCGACACGTTCCTTTGTTCTCTTTTAGCATTTGCTGCATTTTGAGGAACAGGCTAGATACACAGCGCCGCTCGCGCAACAGTCAACATGGCACCTTTACCCATCAAGTTCCAGGAGTTGGTTACTGTACGCATCAATCTTCCAGCTATCCGCAGATGTATCACAATCTTGCTAACTTGTCTTTCTAGTTGACCAGTCTGGGCGTTGATGTAAGAAACCGATCTGCCGAAAAAGAAGCTCCCAGAGCTGCACAGGCAACCTCATTAAACATCCCCAAGCTGACATTCATCATTACAGGCAGCGTCAATTGGATTCAACTCATGTGTAAGCTTTGCAGATCCTCTATCGTATCTCTTCCACCGTGGGCTGACCCCAGAATACAGACCCTTGAATCAGATTCCTTCGTCTGCGTACGAGAAAAGAAGAACGAGGCCGCGTCTCCTGAAGTCATAATCATCGATCTCAAGAATGGCAACAATGTTATCCGCAGACCCATCAAGGCAGATAGTGCTATCATGCACTGGACAAAGCAAGTTATTGCGCTCAAGGCACAGTCCCGGACGCTCCAAATATTTGACCTGGGCGCAAAGGCGAAGCTCAAGTCAACCACAATGAACGAGGATGTGGTTTTCTGGAAGTGGTTCAGTGACACAACCATTGGCTTGGTAACAGATACAACAGTATACCACTGGAACGTATTTGATCCAAACGAGGCGGCTCCAGTTGAGGTGTTCAAGAGAAACCCAAACCTTTCCGTGAGTTCTACTGATATCTAGTCACAAGTTCGCATTGCTCATGCCGATTCTAGGGATGCCAAATCATCAATTACCGAGTTAGCGAGGATGGCAAGTGGACTGTTGTCGTTGGTATTACACAACAGCAGGGTCGCGTTGTGGGCGCAATGCAATTATACTCACGCGATCGTGGCATTAGTCAAGCTATCGAAGGACACGCAGCAGCTTTCGGCACATTAAGACTGGAGGGTGCGCCGGCAGACACAAAGGTCTTTACCTTCTCTGTCCGCACTGCCACTGGGGCAAAGCTCCACATTGTCGAGGTGGATCACCAGGCGTCGAATCCAGTCTTCCCTAAGAAGGCTGTCGATGTTTACTTCCCACCAGAAGCTGTCAATGATTTCCCAGTCGCCATGCAAGTGTCGCAGAAGTACAGTGTCATCTACCTCGCCACAAAATACGGTTTCATCCACCTTTACGATCTCGAGAGCGGTACCTGCATATACATGAATCGCATTTCGAGCGAAACCATCTTCATCACTGCCCCTGATTCGGAATCCGCAGGTATGATTGGGGTAAATCGTAAGGGTCAAGTTCTATCCGTGTCTGTGGACGAGACCACCATCATTCAGTACCTACTACAGAACCCAGCAAACACTGGTCTAGCTGTCAAGCTTGCATCTCGAGCTGGTCTTCCAGGTGCCGACAACTTGTATGCGCAACAATTTGATCAACTTCTGAACTCTGGAAGCTATGCGGAAGCTGCTAAGATTGCCGCAAACTCGCCTCGTGGCTTTTTGCGTACACCACAGACTATTGAGCGCTTCAAGGCTTTGCCAGCAGTTACTGGTCAACTATCGGTTATTCTTCAGTACTTTGGTATGCTTCTCGACAAGGGAACCCTCAACAAGCACGAAACTCTTGAACTCGTCCGACCCGTCCTCGCCCAAAACCGAAAGCATCTTCTCGAAAAGTGGATGAAGGAGAACAAGTTGGACTGCTCTGAGGAATTGGGTGATATTGTTCGCATTCACGATTTGAACCTAGCATTGAGCATCTACCTCCGCGCAAACGTTCCTGCAAAGGTAGTTGCAGCTTTCGCCGAGACTGGACAGTTTGAGAAGATCCTTCCATACGCATCGCAAGCCGGATACCAGCCAGATTACACTTCGTTGCTTCAGAACATTGTTCGTATCAACCCAGAAAAGGGTGCTGAATTCGCTACACAATTGGCAAACCATGAGGGTGGTTCCTTGATTGATATCGAGCGTGTGGTTGATGTATTCCAAGCTCAGGGCATGGTTCAACCGGCCACTGCATTCCTTTTGGATGCTCTCAAGGATAACAAGCCTGAGCAAGGTCATTTGCAAACCCGCCTTCTTGAGATGAACCTGATGAATGCTCCGCAAGTTGCTGATGCCATTCTTGGTAACGACATGTTCTCCTACTATGATCGTGCACGTATTGCACAATTGTGTGAGCAAGCCGGTCTACCACAGCGAGCTTTGGAGCACTATGAGGACCAAGACTCAGTGAAACGTGTTATTGTGAACATTGTAGCACAGCCAAACTTTAGCCAGGACTGGCTCAGCACATTCTTTGGCCGTCTATCTCTAGAGCAATCCCTTGACTGTCTTGATGCGATGTTGAAGTCAAACATTCGCCAAAACCTTGGTGCTGTTGTTCAGATCGCTACCAAATACTCTGATCTTTTGGGCCCTACCCGATTGATCGATCTCTTTGAGAAGTACAAGACTTCCGAAGGTCTCTTCTACTACTTGGGAAGTGTTGTCAATCTTAGCGAAGATCCTGATGTTCACTTCAAGTATATTGAAGCCGCTACCAAGATGGGACAGTTCACTGAGGTTGAGAGAATTGCACGCGATAGCAGTAAGTCAACTCTCCCTTTGCCCCCAGCTGAATACTTTTCGACAAATTTACTAACCTTTTATTTCTAATTAGACCACTATAACCCGGAGAAGGTCAAGAACTTCCTCAAGGAAGCCAAATTGACCGAGCAACTTCCATTGATCATCGTTTGCGATCGATTCAATTTCGTCCACGATTTGATCCTCTACCTCTACCAGAACCAACATTTCCAATCAATTGAGACATACGTCCAACGTATCAATCCAGCCAGAACCCCTGCCGTTGTTGGTGGATTACTCGATGTTGATTGCGACGAGAAGATCATCAAGAACCTTTTACAAACTGTCAACGCTGCGTCCATTCCAATCGATGAACTTGTCGCTGAGGTGGAGTCTCGCAACCGCCTCAAGATCCTTCTCCCATTCCTCGAGGCTACCTTGGCTGCCGGCAACCAGCAGCAAGCAGTTTACAATGCATTGGCCAAGATCTACATTGATTCCAACAACGCACCGGAGAAGTTCTTGAAGGAGAACGACCAATACGACCCTCTCGTGGTTGGCCAGTACTGCGCCAAGCGCGACCCAAATCTAGGTATGTAAATAGGCACTGCCGATTTGAAAGCATTCATACTCTGTCGACAAAGTACTTTACAACTGCTTCGATTTCAACCTGGAATTTCTTACACTTTGTATCTTCAGAGCACTCACTAACACAAAATTACAATTATAGCATTCATCGCATTTTCCAAGGGACAGAATGATCTTGAACTTGTCAACATCACCAACGAGAACTCCATGTTCAAAGCCCAGGCTAGGTACTTGCTTGAGCGATCGGATCGAGAGTTGTGGAACTTCGTCCTTAGCGAGAACAACATGCACAGACGTTCAGTCATCGACCAGGTCATCTCAACTGCTGTGCCAGAGTCAACTGAGCCTGACAAGGTCTCTGTTGCTGTAGCCTCTTTCCTCGCTAACGACTTGCCTGCAGAGTTGATTGAACTCCTCGAAAAGATTGTTCTTGAGCCATCTCCATTCAGCGATAATGAGAGTCTTCAAAACTTGCTCATTCTCACTGCCACCAAGGCTGACAAGACCCGAGTCATGGATTACATTCACAGACTTGAAGGTTACAACGCCCCAGATGTCGCCAACATCTGTATCAACGTCGGTCTCTTTGAGGAAGCCTTTGAGGTGTACAAGAAGATTGGAGATCACTCAAGTGCAACCGCAGTTCTCGTCGAACACGTCGTCAGCATTGATCGTGCTCAAGAGTACGCTGAGAAGGTTGAGCTTCCTGAGGTCTGGAGCCGAGTTGGTAAGGCTCAATTGGATGGTCTCCGTGTCAGTGATGGTATCGCCTCTTATATCCGTGCCGATGATCCAAACAACTATCTCGAAGTCATTGAGATCGCTACTCACGCGGGTAAGGATGAGGATCTTATCAAATATCTCCGTATGGCCCGCAAGACCAAGCGTGAGCCTCCGATCGATACTGCATTGGCTTTCGCATACGCACGTACTGATAAGTTGAGCGAGTTGGAGGACTTCTTGAGAGGCACCAATGTTGCTGATATTGAGGAATCCGGAGACAAGGCATATGCCGAAGGTTACCACCAAGCCGCAAAGATTTTCTTCACCAGCATCTCCAACTGGGCCAAGCTTGCTACTACTTTGGTCCATCTTGAGGATTACCAGGCTGCCGTTGAGTGTGCACGCAAGGCCAACAACATCAAGGTCTGGAAGCAAGTCAACGCTGCATGTGTTGAGAAGAAGGAGTTCAGACTTGCCCAGATCTGTGGTCTCAACTTAATTGTTGATGCTGAGGAATTGCAAGGTTTGGTTAAGCAATATGAGCGAAACGGATACTTTGATGAGCTCATCGCTCTTCTTGAGCAAGGTCTTGGTCTCGAGCGTGGTAAGTTATCTCCGAACGAAGTCTTTCGTTTCTTGTCTTTCGTAATAAGGTATCTAAAACGTCACGATTATACGGTTGCTAACTCATCCTTTGCTCAGCTCATATGGGTATGTTTACTGAATTGGGCATTGCCTTATCGAAATACCACCCAGACCGTGTGATGGAGCACCTCAAGTTGTTCTGGAGCCGCATCAACATTCCTAAGATGATCAGAGCTTGCGAGGAGGCTCATCTATGGCCGGAACTCGTTTTCCTTTACTGCCACTACGACGAGTGGGACAATGCTGCCCTTGCTATGATGGAGCGCGCTGCTGATGCTTGGGAGCACCACTCCTTCAAGGATATTGTGGTCAAGGTTGCAAACCTGGAAATCTATTACCGAGCCCTCAACTTCTACCTCCAGGAACAGCCATCTCTCATCACGGATCTTCTTCAAGCCTTGACGGCTAGAATTGACGTTAATCGTGTTGTCAAGATGTTCGAGAAGTCTGACAACATTCCTCTCATTAAGCCATTCCTCTTGAACGTTCAATCGCAGAACAAGAAGATTGTCAATAACGCTATCAACGATCTGTTGATTGAAGAGGAGGATTACAAGACCCTTCGTGATTCGGTTGAGAATTATGACAACTACGACAACGTCGACTTGGCACAACGTCTTGAAAAGCACGATCTTGTCTTCTTCAGACAGATTGCCGCCAACATCTACCGCAAGAACAAGCGCTGGGAGAAGTCTATTGCTCTCTCCAAGCAAGACAAGTTGTTCAAGGATGCTATTGAGACTGCAGCAATATCTGCTAAGCCAGATGTTGTAGAAGAGTTGCTACGCTACGTGAGTGTATTGTCTCTGTGTTTGTGAACAATTTACTGACTCTAATTTAGTTTGTCGATATTGGCAGCAGGGAATGCTACGTGGGCATGCTTTACGCATGCTACGAGTTGATACCTATTCACGTCGTTATGGAGATCTCATGGCGTCATGGACTTACCGATTTCACTATGCCATTCATGATCAACTACCTTGCCCAACAGAGCGCCTCCATCGAGATCCTCAAGAAGGACAACGAAGAGCGCAAGTTGAAGGAGAAGTCACAAGAAAAAGACGAGGAGAATACCCCAATCCTTGGTGGCAATCGTCTTATGATTACTGCTGGTCCAACCGGTCGTCAATCACCAGCTGCGTTTGGACAAACCAACGGATTTGCTCCCCAGCCAACCGGATACTCTGGCTTCTGAGTTGACGTTCTGGTATGATGATTGAGATATACATAATGATTGGGGGGATATGGGCGTGCCTTTTTTCATCAGCGTTTTTCGGGTGTCATTCAATGGGTTCAACGTTTCTCATAGTTTGCCATTATGATATGTAGTAGTATTGCCTGCATGCTCCTTAGGGTGGAGAGAATATCCTTGAAATTGGGAAGGGGGAACTTGAGAGAGGGATGAGATCCACCTTGGATGGGCATGCGTGTAAGTTGATAGGGAGCGTTTTTGTGTTTGTTTTTCCCACTAGAAAGTTACTCTTTTTGTGTGTATTCAGAAATGAGAAGCTTTTTACACTCATCGTTTGTGCATCCCATGTACCTACCTCCTACCTAACTACCTACCTGGTTCATCACTCCGGATTGTCGAACCGACGACGCTTGCCACTCCTTGAGTGTTCCCCTCTTCATGATTCATGAATACCTAGCTAGCGATGTAGATATGCACCCAGCAGTGACTTGCATGAGAGCTCCGAATTCCAATGGTGGGGAAAGCACCCAAGGAGTCAGAAATATTATGGGAGTATGAGGGATATAAAGTTCAAGTTGCTGTAGCTGTGATCGTAGCGTAGGTACTGTACAGCAGCCAACGCACACAAGGCTGTTAGTAGCAATACTAGTGATATGTCGATGTGAGGTTGGGGAGGTCAGGTATGAAGATGAGAGTACTAGACAAGAGTCCAATGACTCTTTAGTTTCTTTAATGGTGAGTAGCAGCAGAGGATGAGGGAAGCGAAAAGTCGGTCAAGGAACGCCACATGAGAGGGAAGTTTACTTCATAGAGCTCAATATCGAATCTTGGTACTGTAGTTCGGCAGTCTGGCAAGTGCGGCACTAAATTAAGTTGCATATCTACAGTGTGTATTCTACGGTAGAGGAACTGAATTGATCTCTCGGGGGCCTTCCGGAGTATCCACAATTCTCTTCGGATGGGGGCGTTCTAGTTTGTAGTTTGTGTACTTGAACATGTTAGACATGGAGGTTGCAAGGACTTGGGGTTGTCATGTCCAACGGCTATGATCGGCGTCGGTGCCGAGGTGGGTGTGCGTGGGTTGCGGGCTCTTGTCCGCAGGAATAAATGAGTACACATGCAATTTGGTCATCTTGACAATTGGGCATTTTTCGTTCACCCTCTCACCCTGTATCAGCCTTGTTCTGGTTTGATCTAGCGAAGGGGGGTTGGAGGTTCTGGATCTACCAAGATGTGCCTGCAGCCGAGGGAATAAAATGACGGATGTGGGATGAGGAAGAGCGAGGTCGGCGGCGGATAGACCGATAGGACCTCCCACGCTTTTTCGGTCCATGTGAGGACGAAGAGAAAAATCAAGAGAGAAAAATTTAGATTGGCCGAATGAGCGTGAGCAACACATGATGGAACGCCAGAAAAAGAAAATTGTGTTGACCTGTGTTAACCTGTGTTAACCTGTGTTATTACTAGCGTGCGAAGCGAGTTGTAGATGTGCATGTGTGTGCGCGCTGTGTTTGTGTGACAGACTACTGTGACATGGACTTCTTGGGGTTTGGCTTGGCTGCCGCAAATCTTTGGGTTCCACTCTCTCTCTGTTTTTGGTGGTTGTGAGGGAGTGGAAGTAGGAGATAGGTATGAGGGAGGTCTGGATTATGTTCCATGATTTCCTCCGAGTCAATGGGAGATGGGGATGGGGATGGGGATGGGGATGGGGATAGCTGGTAGGTGGGCTCACTGGATGAATGGATGCATTTTGGATGGTGAGAAACGATGTGATGGTGGAGTTGCAAGTCCGTCCGGGGGCAACTATGAGAGCAATGTGCGTTTGCCGTTCTCTTGGTGTTGTTTGGGTTGAGGAAGATAAACTTACGGGATGTTTCATCAATCTTTGGGCCATTTGGGGAGGTGATTTGTTTCTCCATCGGCGGGATGAGGAGGACGAGGAGGACGAGGAGGACGAGGAGACATGGGGACGTTCGAGAGCCGAGGGAATGTGTGAGGCGAGGAGGTGAAAGGGAAGAGAAGGAAGCTTTGAGATTAATTAATCCATGTTATTCGGGCATAGATATCCAGATGTGAGGGTGGTAGTTTCCGTACGTTCGGGGTTTTGATGGCAAGGATGGGCCCTTTTGCACCGAGTTTTGTGACAGAGAAGACCTAGTATGATCTACAGAGTAACAGGTGTAAAGCTAGGATCGACATATCAAGACTTTGTCGTGTCATAGCTTTTCCCCGACTAGTACAGGACGTACTGAGGGTAGGTAGGGACTAGGTTGCATTATCGTGGGGTGGTTTTGGTTGTATTGTTTACTCGTACTGAACTGCACCTCAAAGGTGTGATGAACAGTTTCACCGAAGTTAAAGCCATAGCTTCTATATAAAACGATCGAGCTCTTGGAAGCTTCAAGATGGTGGGGGGAAGGGTCTCCTGCTTGCGTATGGTCCCGATTTTACCAAACCCAATAATCTGAGGAAAATGTTTGGATGCCCTGCCACCGCTAGCGTTGTTATCGAGCTCTATTTCCTATTTCTCTCTTGCAGCAATTTGCAGAACCATGAAGGGCCACCCAATCCAAGCTTAGACGGGCTTATTGCCGGCAGCATCATATCGCGGGCTCGCCATTGGCAGGAGGGAAAAAAGGCAGATGCGTGCGTGTTGCGTTAGAGCTTTCACACAGGCCAGAATTGGCAAAGGTCGGCATACCCCACCATGCATTTCATCGCGAACTGCTCTCTGTGTTAATGCTGTGATGCTGTGATGCCGTGATGCTGAGATGCTGAGATGTGCCCAGCCCAAAGGGCCAAAGCCGAATGATGCATGTGCGATTCAGATTCTTTGGTCTTGTTTACCCCTGCCGCCCTTCGATCATCTGTGATATGGTGAAGGGGGGTGGGCGTTAGCTGCCGCCATACAGTAAGTATATTAAACTTGAATATCCCTCTTCCTCGTCTGTCAATTGAAGTGAGTGAAGCTTGAGAGAGATCTAAAATCTCATTATCATTATCATTTATCAGCTGTTTCCCATTGTCAGCTCACTGTCTTGATCGTCTCGCCTTCAACTTCCAAGGAAGCGAGACATTCACCAGCAACCCCTCTCCCCTCCCCTCCTTCGTACCGACCGAGAGCTCGGGCCCGTCTTGAAACCCCCTCCCCAGTGAACCGACCACCAACCATCAATCACCAATTAACTGGGCGACCACCTCTAGCTCCGTCCAGCTTACCAGATCCTATAAACCCAGAGCTTCCTCAAGCTCAAACTTCCAACCTTCTCCTCGTTCTCCTCCTCAACAAATTCTTAATTCTTCCCCTAGAGATCACCCTCATCCCCCGCACCACACACACACACAGAGAGAGAGAGAGATCACAATTCGACAGAGCAACGCCGAGCAAACACCAGGCAATTCAAAAGCCGTAATTAACTACGACGACGACGACGGCGACAATGTCGGACTCTCACCATGACCCCGGAGCTGCATACAGCGAGGTCTTTGAGGAGGGCAATGACACTGGCGGGAAGCCGCAGAACATCCACCGCATCAGAGCAAACAGCAGTATTATGAAGCTCAAGAAGATTCTTGGTGAGTCCCTGCTTGTCCGCCCGACCGAGGGGCTCGTCATTCCCAGTTCCACAACAACTGCGGATCCGAGGCAATTGACATGTGGCTGACTTGGGACCTTCTCTGTAGTGGCTAACCGTGGTGAAATTCGTAAGTACTTGTACTTCTTGCTAGTAATAGCAATTGCTTTCTGGGGGGGTCCCGCTAACAATTGATCAGCTATTCGTGTATGTTGAGCCGATTTCGCTGTGGTGGGGTGGTTTGGGGAAACAAGCTTGCTAACAATTAGTTCCATTTCAACAGATTTTCCGTACAGTGAGTCACTTTTCCCCATTTTCAATTGGATGAATTGAATAGGTAATTGAACGGCCTGCTAATTGTCACTAGGCCCACGAGCTCTCGCTGCAGACTGTTGCAGTTTTCAGGTAATGCCATGGCGTGTAAATAAGTGGTTGCGGAAAGCGGGGCTAATGAGGTTGGCAGTTATGAGGATCGGTTGAGCATGCATAGGCAGAGTAAGTGGCCCTATACCGATATCTCCCAACACAACACTATGGGGTCTATACTAATTGACTTTCTCCTGCAGAGGCCGACGAAGCATACGTTATCGGAAAGCGAGGACAATACACACCTGTTGGAGCATACTTGGCTGGCGATGAGATTATCAAGATTGCTCTGCAACATGGCGTTCAGATGATTCACCCTGGTATGAAGGAAGTGTATGGATAAAATACATCTGCTAATACCTTCAGGTTATGGTTTCTTATCTGAGAACGCTGAGTTCGCACGAAATGTTGAGAAGGCTGGCCTTATTGTATATACCCAATTCCCTGAGAATCTGTTGGGCACAACTAACCCGATCCCTCACAGTTCATCGGACCCTCCCCAGAAGTCATTGACTCCCTTGGAGACAAAGTCTCAGCCAGACTTCTCGCCATCAAGGCTGGCGTGCCAGTTGTTCCGGGAACAGAGGGTGCCGTCGACAAGTATGAGGATGTGAAGAAATTCACTGATGAGTATGGTTTCCCCATTATCATCAAGGCCGCATATGGAGGTGGTGGACGTGGTATGCGAGTTGTCCGAGAGCAAGAGACCCTGGAGGACTCTTTCAACCGCGCCACTTCCGAGGCCAAATCTGCCTTCGGAAATGGAACTGTTTTCGTCGAGCGATTCCTTGACAAGCCCAAGCACATCGAGGTTCAACTTCTCGGAGATAATGAAGGAAACATTGTACACTTGTACGAGCGTGATTGCTCCGTGCAACGTCGTCATCAAAAGGTCGTGGAATTGGCGCCTGCCAAGGACCTCCCACAAAATGTCAGAGACAATCTTCTCGCCGATGCTGTGAAGCTCGCTAAGTCGGTCAACTACCGCAACGCTGGTACCGCGGAGTTCTTGGTTGATCAACAGAACCGATACTACTTCATCGAGATCAACCCCCGTATCCAGGTCGAGCACACCATCACCGAGGAGATTACCGGTATCGATCTCATCGCTGCTCAGATCCAAATTGCCGCTGGCGCAACTTTGGCACAGCTTGGATTGACCCAGGACAGAATCTCGACTAGAGGTTTCGCTATTCAGTGCCGTATCACAACCGAAGATCCATCGAAGCAGTTCTCGCCAGATACTGGTAAGATCGAGGTCTACAGATCCGCTGGTGGAAACGGTGTTCGTTTGGATGGTGGTAACGGCTTTGCTGGTGCCATTATTACTCCTCAGTAAGTCCCTTCCAGCTAGATGAAATGCGTCACGTGATATTTATTACTCTCTTCGATCCTTCATTTGTTTCCCCATTCGTTCCTCCATTCGTCTTAGCAACTTGAAACTAACAGAAGCAAAGCTATGACTCCATGTTGGTAAAGTGCACATGTCACGGATCGACGTACGAGATCGCCAGGCGAAAGATGCTTCGTGCCTTGGTCGAATTCCGAATTCGTGGTGTCAAGACCAACATTCCGTTCCTGGCATCTCTCCTCACCCACCCAACTTTCATCGACAGCAACTGCTGGACCACCTTCATCGATGATACTCCAGAGCTCTTCGATCTTGTTGGATCTCAAAACCGTGCCCAGAAGCTGTTGGCTTATTTGGGAGATGTTGCCGTCAACGGTAGCAGCATCAAGGGTCAAGTTGGCGAGCCCAAATTCAAGGGCGACATTATCATGCCAGAATTGTTCAACGATGACGGATCCAAGATTGATGTCAGCGTACCATGCAAAACTGGATGGAGAAACATCCTCCAGGAGCAAGGCCCCGAGGCATTCGCAAAGGCTGTTCGCAAGAACCCAGGATGTCTTCTTATGGATACCACATGGCGTGATGCCCATCAATCTCTCCTCGCTACCCGTGTCCGAACCGTTGATCTCCTCAATATTGCCAAGGAGACCAGTCACGCATACAGCAATCTCTACTCTCTCGAGTGCTGGGGAGGAGCAACTTTCGATGTTGCTATGCGCTTCCTTTACGAGGATCCTTGGGATCGTCTCCGAAAGATGCGAAAGCTCATTCCAAACATTCCTTTCCAGATGTTGCTCCGTGGTGCCAATGGTGTAGCTTATTCTTCCCTTCCTGATAACGCCATCTTCCACTTTGTCGAGCAAGCGAAAAAGCATGGTGTCGACATTTTCAGAGTTTTCGATGCATTGAACGATATTGACCAACTGGAGGTCGGTATTAATGCCGTTCACAAGGCTGGAGGTGTTGTTGAAGGAACAGTACGTAGACTAACTACCCTTTGTAACTGGCTTCTTACTGACTTTTCCTTAGGTGTGCTATAGTGGCGACATGCTAGTAAGTTTCTCTTTCTTAAACCATGAGAACCTCTTTTCAGTCTTTTTTTTCCTTGCCTCGAGCTTTCCTTCTCCAATTGTGGTGAAGAGGAGATAGCCAGCGCTACGGCCTTGTACCTATACAACATCTTCAGAGCTACTTTTCATTCTGTCATTGACAATCATCACATTGTTTCGCTTGAGCAACATTGCAGCTATACTACATTTACTAATAATCCATTATCAGAACCCAAAGAAGAAGTACAACTTGGAGTACTACTTGAGCTTGGTCGACAAGCTCGTTGCCCTCAAGATCCACGTTCTTGGTGTCAAGGATATGGCTGGTGTCTTGAAGCCAAAGGCCGCGACTCTCTTGATTGGTGCCATCCGCAAGAAGTACCCAGATCTTCCAATTCACGTCCATACCCACGATTCTGCTGGTACTGGTGTTGCTTCAATGGTTGCTTGCGCCCTAGCCGGTGCTGATGCCGTTGATACTGCCACTGACAGTTTGTCCGGAATGACCTCTCAGCCAAGTGTTGGAGCTGTTCTTGCCTCGATGGAAGGACAGGATCTTAACCCTGGATTGAATGTTCACCACGTCCGAGCCATCGATACTTATTGGGCTCAACTTCGTCTCCTCTATTCCCCATTCGAGGCTGGTTTGACTGGACCTGACCCCGAGGTGTATGAGCATGAGATCCCTGGAGGGCAACTGACGAACATGATGTTCCAGGCCTCCCAGCTTGGCCTTGGAGCTCAATGGGCCGAGACTAAGAAGGCTTACGAGGAAGCCAACGACTTGCTTGGCGATATTGTCAAGGTCACGCCAACATCTAAGGTCGTTGGAGATTTGGCTCAATTCATGGTCTCTAACAAGCTCAGCTTCGATGATGTTCAAGCCCGCGCCTCAGAGCTTGATTTCCCTGGATCCGTCCTTGAATTTTTCGAGGGACTTATGGGTCAACCATACGGAGGATTCCCAGAACCTCTTCGAACCAACGCTCTCCGTGGTCGACGCAAGCTCGATAAGCGTCCTGGTCTCTCCCTCGAACCTCTTGATCTCGCAAAGATCAAGAAGGAAATTTTCACCAAGTACGGCAGTGTTACCGAGTGTGATGTTGCCAGTTATGCAATGTACCCCAAGGTCTTCGATGATTACCGAACATTCATTGAGAAGTATGGCGATTTGAGCGTTCTGCCAACTCGCTACTTCTTGTCGAGACCTGAGATCGGTGAGGAGTTCCACGTTGAGCTTGAGAAGGGTAAGATCTTGATCTTGAAGCTTCTTGCGGTTGGTCCATTGTCCGACACCACTGGACAGAGAGAGGTCTTCTACGAGATGAACGGTGAAGTTCGCCAAGTCACTGTTGATGATCTCAAGGCTGCTGTTGAAAATACCAGCCGACCAAAGGCCGACCCAGGAGATTCGAGCCAAGTCGGTGCCCCAATGGCTGGTGTTGTTGTTGAGATCCGTGTCAAGGAAGGTGGTGCAGTCAAGAAGGGAGATCCTATTGCTGTGCTCAGTGCCATGAAGATGGTGAGTTTACCCGTACACTCTTTATTTGTATTGATACTAATATATGAAATAGGAAATGGTAATCTCAGCACCACACGCAGGAAAGGTCACACATGTCCAGATCAAGGAGGGCGACTCGGTTGGAGGTGCTGACTTGATTTGTAAGATTGAGAAGTGAGGATGCAAAACATGGCTATTGGGAATCATGGATAAAGGCACATATGGTGTTATGAAGAGACGTCGATTGAAACGTGAATATGATGACTGATGGTGGATGAATGTTCGGCCAAGCGCAAAGGCCCAAAGTAGCAATTCTCGCTCTTCTCTGCGGAGAACTGGGTACTTATGAAGAAATCGTATACCCATTTTTTACCTAACCTATCGACTTTCATGCAACACAAGTATAGTATCGAAAGTAGTTGTACCTGAACGGAATCGTGATATGGGTCCTCGGCCCAATTTTAGTAAACCAATTGGGCGTGGGATTTACATTACTTGTTTCCGCGGATATTGTACATAGTTAAGAGTACTTCGGTTTTTGGTTTGGTCTTTTTGAGTGCTGGCATTCTTTCGAAGGATCTTTCGTTAGCTCTTTCGTCACAAGTCTAAACTAGTAAGTGACACGAAAGTCCCAAGTAAGCTTCCGTCGCTCTTAGCTCCTGCCCAAAGAGCATCTAATTCGTTCGGTAGGCACGCCCTATGGTTGAATAGAAGTAAATGGAAGGCTTAGCCGCCGTTGTTCTTCGCAACTGCTTCCACCCCTCGTTCTCGATCTGACTACTGCCCTAAGCACCCTTGTACTTTCCTTACTACTCCCTCCGGACGAGCTCAAAATCAATTACTCAACATACCAAGGTCCTTAATATCGGCGCGCAATTGACGCCACCAGAAGACAATACTCCATCTATGATCAAATTTGTCATGTAATGGTTGAAGAGACCCACAAAAGTGGGATGGCGACATCCTGAGGTGACTACAATTCTTTGTCTTGGGCTTTCATCCCAACTTCGGGATGTTCATCTAAGATACATCACCAGGTACCTTTCATTGTCAGATCAAACTTGTTCCGTAATCATGGCTACTTCACAATCTGTCAATGACAATGAGATCGCAGAGGATCACAGCTTGGATTCAAATCTCGCTTCTCTCTCCCTCTCATCCAAAACCGTCCATGCCGATGACTACCTCAATACTGGACGAGATGTTGCCCCCGCTCTGCACGTTTCAACAACATTCCGCTACAACAGTAATCCCGAGGTCTTAGTTCCATGGGTTGAGCGTGACGTTCGTCCCCTCTCAAATCTCTACTCGTGAAAGAATGGTCAACATCAGCTGATTCAATATCTAGTTGAGTCAAGCACCAGAAAGTCATATCTATTCTCGGTATACTGCACCAAATACAACTCGGTTCGAAGCCATTCTGAGCACCATTCTCAAAGGCCCAACAGTGACCTACTCTTCCGGCCTCTCAGCATTCCACGCTCTCCTTGTCTCTATCAATCCCAAAAACATCAGCATAGGTGAAGGTTACCATGGCTGTCACGGAGTCATCGGTCTTCACCAACGTCTGTCAGGACTTAAGAAGATTCCTCTCGACTGTGTTTCCGAAGATATTCAAGCTGGTGATTTGATTCACGTCGAAACTCCACTCAACCCTCAAGGAACAGCCTACGATTTGAAGTACTTTGCCGAGAAAGCACACGCTCGAGGTGCATTCTTGAGTGTTGATTCTACATTTGGTCCGCCTCCTCTTCAGGATCCTTTCCTATGGGGTGCGGATTTTGTGATGCACAGTGGAACGAAGTATATTGGTGGCCATTCAGATTTGCTTTGTGGCACTTTGAGTGTAAATCCAAAAATTAATGCTGCTGGTGTTGTGAATGAAAAGAGCTGGCTGGAGAGATTGATTATGGATCGATGTTTCTTAGGAAGTGTGATGGGAAGTATGGAGGGTTGGTTGGGTGTTAGAAGTGTGCGAACTTGTGAGTTGTGCTTCTTATTCCCACTTGAGAAATTTCTTGTGTAAATGAACGGATGCTGACGTTACTTCCAATCAACAGTGGAGATCCGTGTCCAAAGACAAAGCGAAAGCGCCGGCAAGCTTGTAAACTGGCTTCACACCTCCCTCAACACTCCCGCCTCAGAAGAGAACGAAGAAACTAAAATCGTCAAAGCCATCCTTGGCAAAATCGAGCACGCCAGTCTCCAAGCAGCAGACATCAACAACGGCAACGGCTGGCTCGCCAAGCAAATGCCAAACGGCTTTGGCCCTGTATTCTCCATCACGCTGAAGAAGCAAGAGTACGCGAGAAGACTACCGAGCAAGTTGGAGCTGTTCCACCATGCAACTAGTCTTGGGGGCGTGGAGAGTTTGATTGAGTGGAGGACTATGACTGATCCTGGAGTTGAGAGGGGACTCTTGAGGGTTAGTATTGGAGTAGAAGGGTGGGAAGATTTGAAGATGGATTTGTTGAGGGGGTTTAGGGAGGTGCTTGGGGAGGTTGATGGAGTGGAGAAGTGAATCTGTGGATAGAAGATGCAGACCTGGCAGATAGATCTGGAAACCTGCCCTGGGTGTTCTACCACCAGAAGAGACTAAAACCTGCAAACTTCTTTCCGACATGATAGGCTGTTGAGGTAAAGATAAAAGTATTGCTCGAGATGCACTTGCACTTCGCGTAGATACTTCAAAATCTCTCTTCTCCATTTTCTTTTTCGATCATTTGGCATTAGGGACAGAATTTGCCCACAATTATGTAAGGTTAAGCACAGCGGGCAAATTCCTGCAAGCTATCAATATTCTTCCATTTTTCTTGACAATCACGGAAGATGATAAATGAATGAAGGTCTTATAGTCCTCTTGATTGAGTTACTACCGGTAACAATGAGGAAAGAATGATGGCTGTTAGACAAACGAGCATTGTAAACGTACAATTTCTGAGACGGTAAATCACCAAACTTTCACGTTCTCGCTCAACACAACCACCACCACAGCACATCAACTCCGGATAAACTTCGGGCCGAAGACTCGCGCTAACCAAACCCACAAACTACCGTCGCAAAAATGCCACAGGATTCCCCTCCTATTCCTTACCTCCCGCTCAACCGCGAACGATTCAACGACCCGATCTCCTACAAACTTCACGTCGTCTCACAACGTCTCGAAGTCATGGCGAACGCAGGCCAATATATCTTCATTGAGGGCACCTTCATCGATCTTGCGACAGAGCTTGCCGAGTACCTCAACATCACCGATGAGATCAAGCCCCTCCTCGAAGGCAACAAAAAAGATGATGCTCTCAAGAAGCTCGTAACCGCCTCGACGGCCCTCAACCAGACCCCGGAGAAGGAGTTCACTGCCGCTTACAACCTGCTGATCTACTTGGTCTTCCAATCGCCAAATGTTAACATGTTCCTTCCCCGAATGTGCGATGCGCTCTGCAAGCCTATTACTTCCTCCCCTCTTCACGGAACCGGTCTCGCTCTTAACGCTCTTTCCACCATCTTCAACCTGTTGCAGGAGGATAACGAGGTCCGTTTCAATGTTTTCCAGGCTATCGTCAAGCTTATCAAGTTGAGTGGTCAATGGGATGTCTTGAAGCCACAACTGGTACAACTGGATAAGTGGCTCGTGGACTGGGACGTGGATGAGGAGGATCAGCGCAAGCTATTCGGTCAATTGGCAGAGGTCGCAGACGATGTTGGAGAGTCCGCGTACGTCATCTATCAGGTCTCGAGGAACATAGGGCTAATTTTTGCAGGGAATCATACAAATTCATTCTCAAGGCACTCCGAACATTTGAAGGCGACGAAGTTTCCAGCAAGGAAGCCCAGGACCTCTCGATCCGCGCCCTCAAGGCTGCTCTCCTCTCCAACACTCACTACGATTTCCATGATCTTACCTCTCTCCCAACCATCCAATCCTTGAACGACACACAACCCATCTGGGCCGAACTCCTCGATATCTTTTCCGAGAAGGAACTTGAGGACTACAATGACTTCAGGGACGAGAACGAGGACTTCATCGAGAAATCTGGTCTGGACAACAGCAAGATGCACCGCAAGATGCGCCTACTTACCATGGCCAGCGTCTGCGCAAGCAACAACACCCGCGAGATCGAGTACAAGCAGATCGCCAAGGCATTACAAATCCCCGTCGAGGAGGTCGAGACCTGGGTTATCGATGTTATCCGTGCTGGTTTGGTAGAAGGCAAGCTTTCGCAGCAGAAGAAGGTGTTCCTCGTCCACAAGACCACATACCGTGTTTTCGGCGAGAAGCAATGGCGTGAGTTGGCCACGAGAGTCGAGAACTGGAAGATCGCTTTGAAATCAATCAAGGAGAACATCAGCCGGGAACGACAAGCCGCTGAGGCCCAGAAGGAGCGCGATGCTCAAGAGGTTGACAGAAAGGTGGCTGGAGCAACTGGAATGGGTTCTGGACGACGTGCTGGCGGAGGTCGCGATAATTTGGTCGAGATGGGTACTGATTAAGCGAGTTTCACGGCAGTTCTTTGGAAGAGAAATCTTTTTTCCCGTCTCCTCTCTGCCATCGATCTTTGTGGATGGAGAGGATAGGAAAATGAGGTCTATTCGTTTTAGAATTTCGTGGGGCTTTTTTCGGGAGGGTTTGCATATTCACCATTCCAAACCTTTGTCCAAAAAGTTCGTTTCTCTCTCTTCTTTGATTTTTTGGCGCGGCGTTTAAGTTGTACACTGGTTGCATAAAGCATCTGGCATGATGCGGGGATGATATGAAATGAAAGTTCCTCTCTCTCCTCACCACTAAATGGGGGGCGGGGAAATTACCTACTCTTTGAGAGGGATATATAGGGTGGGTTGTGGATGGAGAAGATAAAGATGAGAGGAGATGAGAACGAATTCTTTTCCAGACGAACGACGAAACTAGATGAATGGAGGCAGAAGAAGTGAAGAAGAAAGCTATGATAATACATCATGGCACAGATAAATACAATAACTTGTACATACCTCGCTTAGCCCATGTGGATTCCATTCGTGAGTGATGTGAACACATACTCAAATTGAAGACTGTATGCCAAAGAATGATTTGTCGAGAGAATAAGATCGTAAACTCCAGGAATCTTTACATGTAGCAAGATCATGGAGCAATGTCGAAGATAACGCCCCTTACTCCGCACGTCTTGGTTGATGTCCTTTCTGGCGGACGGCCATTTCAACATATTATGAAATAGCACAAACAAGCTACATCGAACATAAATTTTTGCTTTCCACTGCTATGTGTCGCTCTATTATATAAAAAGAGTAATGAAATCCAATGATGATGATCATGTGCCCAAACCCTCTCCCCTTCTAACTGAATGATTCCCCACTAGTAACACAACTAAATAGATATGTAAGTTTCCTACCATCAAAAAAACCTCTTCTCCTCATCTTGAACATAATCCCCAATTATGAAGAATAAAGCCAAATCCCCAGCTCTCCATCTCGCTCCTTTTAAAATGTCTGTCCAAGTCTGCCCTCCACACCCTTCCTAACATCACCATAAACCTCCTCCTTACTCTTCGTCGCCGAAACCTTCACCACTCTACCCTGCCCCTCGAAGTAATCCACAACCGGCATACTCGTCTCTACGAACGTCCTAAACCTCTTCCTGATACTCTCCACATTATCATCCGCGCGTCCACTCGTCTTTCCCCTCTCGACCAACCTCTTCATCATCTCATCCTCAGGACAATCAAAGAACAGCACAAACTTGCTCTGACACACCGTCTCCTCGAACTTCAACGCCTGATCCATCTTACGAGGGAAGCCATCGATCAAGAATTTCCCCGTCTTGCCATCCTTGGATTTGGAGATGGTATCTTGCATTGCATTCTCAAGGAGTTGGACCGTCACTTCCATGGGTACGATGAGGCCGTCTTTGATGTAGGATTTGATCAGCTCGCCGAATTCAGAGCCAGGACGTTCTTGCTCCGCGCGGAGAAGGTCGCCCGCGGAGAGGTGAGTGAAGTTGTAGTCGCGCACGAGGTTCGCACATTGTGTGCCTTTGCCTGCGCCAGGGCCGCCGAGGACGAAAAGGACCGTTACGTTGGTGGGTGAGAAGGTGGGTGTGTCTTTCTTTGGTGCGGGGAGCTTGGGGGTTTCGGTTGGTGCCATGGCTGCGTCTGTTGCGTGACGGGTTCGTTAGATATTTGATATATATTGGAGGGAGACTGTGCTTGACAATATGGGCGGAATAGAATATAAAGAAGAGGTAGGGTTTGGAAGAGGGAGGACTAAATATGCGGCATGAGGTAGTGCAGAAAGCTTGGAATCGGAGAGCTTCAATCGAGTCTCTTAAAGCGGCTCTCGAATTTTGGAAGATGGAATGGTATGTGCATCTAACAAACAGGTGGAATTGTAACGTACCGGTACGACTTTGAACCATTAAAGCGTATGCTCCCGAACCAGCAAGAGTGATAGCAATGAATGGCCAAACTTTGATGGTGTTGTTTCCTGGTTTGGGACGAGGACCGCTCTCTCCTGTTGCATAGCTTCGACGAACTCCTGCATTACGAAGGGGAGTTCGTAGGACTCGAGGAATTGAGTTTGATGCTCGGGAAGAAGGGGCAGATGGTTGGCAGATGTGCCGCGAGAAGAGACGGGGGATTTGGTTTGCCATATCTACGTTAACGCGGTGGGAATGTGGAGGAGATTGAGATGGAGAGGTACAGAAATCGAGCTGGAGCTTTTGATCTGGAAATGGCTTGGCGCGTCCTTTCTGATTTCGGCAAGGAAAGGGGTAACGAGAACTATGATAAGAGTGACTTGGTATAAATCTATTTCTATCTATAGTAACGCTTCACTAACCATGTAAAATATGTTCATTCATTCAATTCCTTGAGAACTCGATCTAAAGAATTTTGGACCGCCGGCGATCTTTCATTCCTCCTTCCCTCAGTAGTCATCTCCTTGATGGCTGCTTTACATTCCCCTTGTCCAGTTTGGGAGTTGCCAAACACCCCACCAACAATTGCTTGCACAATAGCCTCAGCGGCCTCAGACCTCTTCTGTCTCAATACTTCACTTCCGGCTCCAGAAGGCACTTCTAGGAATGTGAAGAAACCAAGGGCCAAATCATACTTGCTCGCGTCTTGCGATTGTGTTTGTTTGCGTAGGCCATCAAACAAATCTTTGGTACGTGCGTAGACTGTAAGTTTTGTTGCAACAGTGGCTTTCGTAGATGAAAGAACCTTCTTGATGATCTCCAGTAGTTTAGGTAGGTGATTCAGTGGTGATGAGTCAAGCTTCTTGATATTGACGGATCTGAACAATGCTCCAACACCCGCAGTAATCGTTGAGGCTTCATTGGATTTTCCACCTGTCTTTGTATCATCTGACGTGTCCATCTTGTCTTCTTCAATAAGTTCTTCTAGCATAGGAGTGACGATGTCATGAACCTCCCCAAACATATCGATGTCTGTTCTCTGTTCAACGAACTCCCCGAGACTTGTGTATGCATGAGACCGGTAGGAATCATTGTTACGTTTCGCTTCTCGAATGGCAATCTTCTTCATTTGCGAGGTCACGGTGCTGTCAGCTTCCCAGAATGTTTTCGCAGATTTAGTAAACTTCACAAATGATGCAAGTACTTTCTCCTTGCCATCAAATGTTTTAAGGGCCAAAGCCTTCTCAAGTGTTGGCCAGATGACAGCCGCATTTGGTACACTAATTTCTGTTCCAGCGGATTCAGCCACGTCCGCAATGGTGAGGGCCGCGGTATGTTTAATAATCCATTTTGGCGAGCCCAAAGAGTCGAGACAGATAGCGTTGATTTCTTTCGAATAGAGAAGTACCGCACGAGCACCACCGACGTTCTCACTCCATGTTTTCTCAAATTGTTCCCTAACATGCTCATCCAAGTCGTGCTTGGCAAAGAAGACAAATGGGAGGAAGTCAGATGCCAAAGCGTTGAAGCGATCAGTTGCAAACTTAGAAATTGCGTAGATGAACTCAGCTGGAATTTGGCGCTTCGATTCCTCTTCGGCCTCAAAATACAAATTCTTTGCGTATGATGCCAATCGCAAGAGCGATTCATCTGATGCGAGTCGAGCAAGATATCCAGCTGCTCTAGCATAAGCGGCGCTGACTGCATTGTTTCGATCCAATACTGCCTTCTCTGTCACCTTGAGAAATAGATCTGCGTAGGGACGGAACACGAAGGAATGTCTAGTTGCGAGACTGACGAGCACCGCAGTGCATCCAATTTTCGATGGCATACCAAGCGATGTTTTGATGGCATTCTGAAGCTTAGGGGCGAGCTCTTTCATGGTTGGCTCGTCCAATAGGTCCAAGCAGCGTTCGATGGCTTCCATCAATGGTGAATGTGAAACTCCTTTCGATCTGGCATTATCGATCTTTTCCTCGGTCAAATTGTACTGTGCTGCTCTTAAGTACAAATAGTCCACACCCTCCATCTCCATGGTACTCAATAGTGCAAGTAATTGGTCAACCAGGGTTGGAACAAATGGTAATAGTGCTTTGCCACCTTTTTTGGTGAGCTTAATGACAGTAACGGTCGAGAGTGCCCTAACGTCTTCTGCACTACTTTCGATTCCTTGGCTGGAAAGGAGAAATGGTAGGACCTCCTTCAACATCGATTGAGCGTGCTTGGATGAGGTTCCTGCTTCGAGCTGACGCACTAAAATGCCAGTCAAAGCCATGCTAAGCGAAAGCGCTGCTTTCCGGACGGAGCCCTTGATATCATCCAGAACTTTGAATGCCGCCTGCCAAATATCATGAAGGTGCTTCTCGTACTTCTCAAATTCTCTCCCTTGTATGAGATCCGAAAGAGCCGCACAGCTTGCTTGTCTAATTCTCCATTCTTTACCAACAATACTTTTGAGAAGATCAGTAAGAATCTCTTCGAAATGCAAATTGATAGTAGCACTTGAGTCCTTTACGAGAGAAGCCCAAATATCGTTCATCGAGCGCTGGACGTTGGGATTAGGGTCGAATCGATAACGATATAGTTTCGGGTACAGCTTTGGGTCAACCTCAGATTCGGACAGTATGTTGCTCAGCCCGAATCGTCCAAATGCAGCTCTTGTAGACCATGTCGCCGCGTTCGAAGCCAGTGACATAAATTTATACACCAGACTTTGATCACCAACTTCATCAGCCAGGGAAATAATGTCTTTGTATGATGTGACAGAGTTTCCTTCTCCTGTTGGAAGGGCCCCAGGTTCGAACAATTCGGTTTCCTCATCAACTTTCAATTGTGTGCTTGCGCCCGTGAAAGATGCTACGAGATCTTTGACCAGCCTCTCCTTGAGCTCTGCGTCGCCTTGTTCGTATACAAGACTCAATCCACGAGAGGCAGTCTCTTGGACGAGCTCATCCCGAGCGGATAGCAGTCCCATGAAGGCTGCTTGACACTCCCTAAGCCTCTTCTGAATGTTGCTCAGCTGACCGCAGTACTGAATCAAGCAGAAGAGCCATATTCCAGATGCTTTCTTCAAAGACGGCTTCATGGTCTTGCAATCTTGTAGCACCTTCTCAAATGTGGTGTCTAGTGCCGCAGACCTCACTCTCCGGCCCGCATATGCGTTATCCAAATCAAGACTGAGAAGCAAAACATCAGAATCCCAGCAAGCGGTAGCACAGGTAAGAGCCTCCCCAACGGCAAACTGGACTTCGGGTTGTTTGAGCTCAAAGAGGCTGTAGAGACCTGTGAGAATCGAAGAAACACTTTCTGCGCTAGATTCGGACTCTCCGTCAAATACAAGAGCGAGCCTTCCAAGTGTTGGAATTGCCTTCTCGTTGGTTTTCGCTTCTTTGACAAGTAGCTCTATTATCCCAGCAGTTTTAAGTGGTGTCTGTTCGATTTGATTGGCTGTGAGAACACCAGAGCTGCTAATCTCGGCAACAGCTCTAAACACTGCTTCTTTCGTTGAAGCATCCTTCGCATCTGTCAAAACGCCAAGCACAAACTTGATAGCCTTTTGGACCATAGCCTCACTCTCAACACTGCTCCGTTGATAATAGGAGGATCTGCTAAGGAAGTAACCAAGAGCAATGATACTGCCATGAACCTTATTTGCCTCAGCACCAACTGCCGAGGACCATGATTCGGTGCCAATCAGAAGTGTTTGGATATATCCACCTACTGAATCGCTTGAGTTTGCTGGGTGCGGTGCTAAAATACCAAACGCTTGTGCAGCGAGGAAGCGTGTGGCCACATCATTTGATTTGATCGATGGGAGGAGCTCGATTGCTCTTGAAGCGAGTCTACCGATCACAGCACTTGGTGACATTGAGGCGACTTCAACAAAACATCTAGCACAATCTCCAAGCCCATTTCCATCGTTACGTAAGGTTCCCTCAAAAGCTGCGGTCAAGTAAGCGTAGAGAGCCTCTTCGTCTACAGTCCTTATGTATGCTCTAATGGACGCTCGTGCTTGTTTGTCGGACCGGAAGAGCACGTCAAGTTGTCTCTCCCAGTCTGCATCAATTATGAGAGGAGTCTCTGACTTTTCTAGTGCAGCTAAAAAGAGAATGCGGCGTGAGTAGTTGACAGCGGTTGGGAAGGCGTTAATTCTAGACCCTGGAAAGTTTCCGAATGTCGAAACGGCATCTATTTCCATGCCGCTTTTCATCGCATTCGAGACATGCGAATTCTCGAGCATGCTTTCGCCACTAAAGAAAATATTGACCATCGAGCTCCAGTCGGGTAGTTTGTGGTCTGTAGCAGGGGAATAAGAGTTCAGAAGTCGGTACCAGTAAGGATCCTACATTGATCAGCCATCGTGCTTACACATACACCAGAGAACTTACCAGTCCTTTCTTTCCCTCCTCTATAACATCACTACGCTCGTCCAGACGGCCGCCTAGAGCAAGAATATCGATCCAGCGCCCCACAATGTCGTTATATTCTAGACATCGATTTGCCCACCGAACGGTTGCAAAACGGGCACTTCTAACCACCTCATCACCCTCATCCAAGGTCATGTATTTCAAAAGCAAAAAGCGAAGCTCAGTCTTGAGTTCTGAATCTAGTGGAGGCGCAAATGCGTTTAATAAGCTTGCGAGTGCTCCCTCGATGCTAACAAAGATTGTATCGGAAGAGCCTTCTTCTGTCAACGAACGGAGAAGCCATTTCACAAGTGACAAATCCTTCTCGACAACTATTGAAGGTGTGGTTTTTGCCAGCGAACCAAGGGTCTCATAAGCCAGAGCTCTCAACGAGGCAGCATCCGGGGTCTTCTCCGCGGGAAGTGGCCAGCCTTGATCCTCAATGTAGTTTCGAAGAAACCCAACGAGCTGCGGTGCAACATGTGCCAGATCACTAGCTGATCCAATGCGAGCGACCCAGTTCATGTAGTTGAAAAGGGCATTGCGAAACTTCACAGTTTCGAGCCCTTTGGCTGGCATATTTGTGTTGTCATCTGGCTGGATGGCTTCTTGCACGATACGGATAACCTGACATGGGAAAGTCGTCGAAACTGCCGATTTGGACAAAAGAACAAGTAACCTTGTCTGAAGAGCTGGTTTGAGAGTGAAGTACACTTCAAGTAAGTTGCCGATTCTCTCAGCATCTTCTAGAGGAATACTAGATCGTTTCAAAATATCATCTCCGACACCAGCAATGCGCGAATTGGAATCTCCCGAAGCCAACAGCGCAGGCAGAAATCGCTCATCATCAGTAAAGGCGCCACTTGACAAGAAGTTCAGGGCGGAAATTTTGGTTAAGGTGAGATTGAGTCCTTCTTCGGCTGAAGGGTCCCAAGTCTCGTTCTTGCCATTGAGCGTCAGAAATTCATATTCCGGCACTTTCAAGCCAGGACAAGTCACTCCAGACGCCTGTGAGCGTACGACTGTGAGCAATACTAGTTTTCCAATCCATGATGTCACAAATTTTGCGTCATCTTCGTGGGTATCAAGGCCCAATTGCTGTCTCAGCTCGCCGTCTTCCTTGCTTCCCCGTGGAGGAATCCGGAATTGAGGTAGGAGTCGTAAGAACAGGTTGAAAATGGTAGCACAGGTCGGCTTTCCGGCGTCACTGGCCAATCCATGTAACATGGTTGGTAACAAATCTAGTTGTTCCTGAAGTCTTCTTAGAGATGCAGGACATTTTAGGTAGAATTTGAAAACAAACCTTGGATGAGAGCTTTCCAATACTTTGCTGGATGAACATAAGATCAAAATGTCGAATCATCGAAGAATCTGGGTTCTCTTTGTACTGTTTGAGTAGAGCCGCAACTGGAAGGACAATGTCCCTTTAAATTCAGGTCAGTCAATTTCTTATCCTAAAATAATGTTGGAAAGCCTACTTATTGCCAGAAAGGCGGACTTTGATATGTTGGCATGTTGAGATGACCTAGAATTCAACTGTCAGAATTGGTCACTTTTGGTTGGAAATAGTAGCAAGAACCTTGTTGCGAACTGACTGATGATCACTTCCAAGCTTTAGAAGTAACGGAGACAGGTAAATCTTCAGCATAGACTCGAGTTTATCATCGTTTGCCAGGGCTATGCGCATCTCGACCTTGCCAACGAGATCAAGCTCGCGAGCTTCCGTAGAGGCCGACATGGTGAAGGACAGAGAGATAAAGAAAAGATCAGATCATGGATTTCAGAAAGAAACCGATCAAGAACACGAACGAGAAAGAATCAACGAGAAAGGAGAGTTGTGAGGAAATATAGGTAAAGTTTCAGGCAATGCGCACACGTATGGGAAGGAATATTACGAGATGTTGCCTCCACCAATTTGCCCATGAAGGAAGGCGGTGAACCAAACACCATCTACGCTAGTCCATCCTGGAAACTCTCTCATTGAGACATAACAGGCCATTTTCAATCGCCATTGAAGGAAACATTCTCTCTGAGAAGGACTGCAGGGACTCTTATATCAGCATTCCATTATATATCTAAATACAATATCATACTCAATGTTCGAAGACAGCAGTTTCAACACGGGCAAACTCACGTACTGTACTAGTCTTCAAGCTGAAAATACTTGGTCCGATTACATGCTTTCACAGGTGTTCATGAAGGTCTGTCACACCCGTAGCGTCTCATTTCTTTCGTTTATCTTTGCACTCCAGCTATAGGATTGAGCAATTTTTTTATCATCATGGAAGTAGACGAGACTAGGAAAACAAAACAAGTTCTTTACGAATGTCCTCTCATGCATGATAGCAGCTAGCGTAGGTTAGCCTTGGAGATATGGATAATTTCTCGTAGCAAAACGTACCACAGGCTTGTCTACCGTGCTTGAGCTAAGCCGGTAGGTTGAACAGAAATAATGTTTTCCTCTGATCGTGAGTTTTGCATAGTGTTGGTCTTGACTCCCAAGGACCTAAACACTCAGCCTCGCGGGCAGCCTTGCAGGCATGATACCATTCTTTCTTGTTTGCGCAAAATGATGAACTGAAACCGTCTTCAACCTTCAGTTGATCTTTGGTCAAACGCACGATAAGTCATATTTGTGAAGATTTGAGGGTCGACAGTGACCAGTACAGTGAATCCCCATTTCCAATCACAAAATTCGGTTTTTGCCCCACTGACCCCCCTTCCGCCATTCTACGTCACCTTGGGGCCTACATCTCCAACCTTCCACAACCTCCTTCACGACACAACAACATTTTATCTCGTTCAACCCCTTTCGACTACTAGTACGCGCCATTTGCTCAACATGGATGACGCTATCGAAAGCTTCATCGCCTTCACCGGCGCATCTACGGAAATTGCGAAGCGGTATCTAGCTTTCGCAGAGAACAACCCCGAGCAGGCTGTTCAACTTTACTTCGACAGTCCCGATCTTGCAACTGCTGGTGGCGCCGAACCTCCAGCACCGGCTGCTCCCAGCTCGACAAAGCCGCCGGCTCGTGCTGGCAAGATTGGCAGAGAAGATGCAAGCGGCGTTGTACATCTAGATTCAGACGAGGAGGATATGGATCTGGACGATGATAGCGACGACGATCTTGCAAAGGCAGCTGCCTTGAGTCGGGCGGCAGATATTGAGGACGACGAAGCTATGGCTAGAAGAATTCAGGAGGAAATGTATGCTGGTGGCGATATTGGTGGCAACGTGGATGCGGATGGAGTCAGAGCGCCTATTGCGCGACGAACAGAAACACTTGTAGGAGGACCTGATGATGGAGAATACGGGGGTCATGATTACATGCAGGAAGCAGTTGCTGCGCAGATGAGAGCTAGACGTGGTGGATCTTCAAGTAGGTTTTCCTGGTCTTTCATACAGTCAACATAAACTCACAAAAATACAGATCGCCCGGGTGTATTCAACCAACGACATGTTCCTAATTCACGTTCTATCTGGGAAGATGGTGCTGGCGAAAGCGCACGAAGACAAGAACTTTCCCAGGCTACTGGAGGAGCATCAGAGGCATCGTCTAAGGCTGCTAGGCTCGCCGAATTGTTCAGACCTCCGTTTGATATCATGAACCAACTAGCTTGGGATGAGGCTCGCGACTTGGGGAAGGAGGAGATGAAGTGGATTCTGGTCAATATTCAAGATCCTTCTATTTTTGATTGTCAGTCACTCAATCGAGATATCTGGAAGGATCCGGGAGTCAGAGATGTGGTGAAGGAGAACTTCATCTTCATGCAGTACTCAAAGGACGATCCACGAGGCAACCAGTATATCAACTACTACTTCCCTCTGAAGGATAGCTCGGCCGCCTACCCACACATCGCAATCGTTGATCCAAGAACTGGAGAGCAAGTAAAAATATGGTCGGGACCACCGGTGCCAAAGGCGGGAGACTTTCTCATGCAATTGGTCGAGTTTCTTGATCGCTACAGCCTTGACATTACAAAGACAAATCCTGTTGCGAGACGCAAAGCTGAGAAACCCAAATCTTTCGATGTTGACCGACTTACGGAGGAAGAAATGCTGGATCTTGCTTTACAAAACAGCTTGAACAGCAGCGGGGGTAATGACCACAAGGATATTGACCCTGATGAATTGACAAAGGCTACGCCAGAGAAAGGCAAAGGAAAGGAGATTGAGGAAGATGCGCCGACAGAGAACGCGAATGGTACCAATGCCATCTTTGTGCAGATCTCGTCGACCAATCCTCATATTGCACCTGCGGTGAATACTCCCGGCACCACTCGCATCCAATTCCGACACTCTAACGGCCGTGTGGTACGAGTCTTCAACACGGGCGATACCGTTCGACGACTGTATGAGTGGCTCAAGGCGGAACCATTGGAGGGCAAAGCCGGTGTGGTGTTCGAGTTGAAGGCAACCGGCAAGGACTTGATCGAGGTCTTAGATGAGACAATTGAGGGCGCTGGCCTGAAGAACAGCACGGTTATGGTGGAATTTCTCGAGGACTGAGTAATCATAGTGACAGTCATTTTTTGACAGACTCCAGGCGTTGTTTTTAAGCGGAATCTTTTGCACTTGGCATCTTATCATCTGGGAGGAAAGGGATGGACAGGAAGGGTTTTGCTGTTCAGCAAGACGCATTCAACATACATTGGCTGGCGTTAAATCCCGATTTTGCAGAGTGTTTCCTTTTAACCTAGATTCGAGTGGAGGGCATGGCATTATGGCAAGATATATATGAATTTATGAACATAGAAACGAAAGGCTGCCATTGTCACACACCCGATTCGCCTCTCTGATATCATCCAGCCCTGTGAGTGACCCGGGAGGTTAAGAGACTGCGTCCGTGACATGGAGTTTTGCAGTAAACTTACAGTAGCCGGGCGAATCTGGGGCCACTCAGCGATAGGGTCAAGGGGTGTGGACGATTGGCTGAGAGGCTGCATAATAAAACCACAACAAAAACATTTGTCCACGGGAGGTGTACTTCTGATTTGATGGGCACGCGTGTCTCCGGCAAAGTAGTGTGTACACAAAGGAGAATGGGTCGCCGTCAGCAAATGGATCTTACACGGAGCAAACAACAGCTGGCCCTGTCACTGCTGGGAAACAATGGCCTGGCCTGGCTGCCCTGCCCTGCCCTTTCAATGCTATTTTATGCTGTGGTCGCCGAGCCAATCACAAGGTAGCCTTCCCCAGATTGCTGAAACCGCGTTCCTGCATTCCAGATCTCGGCCGGACAACAACACTGGCCTAGTCTTGAACTAATAACAACACGGCCGCCGCCATATTGCTTCTCTCTGCGAATGCATGTGCGTGAATTGTTATTGCGCTCCGTTTCCCTTCTTCTCCAAGATACTTTCTATCTTCACTTTTCAACAAGAGACGCACTCTTGCTCCTCTTCTTTTCCTAATCAGCATTACCAGAGACCGCCTTATTCCTTGGACATCGCAACGACTTTTAAAACCGACCCCTCCAAACATTGCAATCTACCACGACGGGCAAGCAACACGAAGCTACGCTACACTACCACGCAATCTGCGAATCTTTCCTGCCACGTCTGTGCATTACTTTCACGAAAATCTTGTTTCCAGTTCAGCTCTCTGGAATTTCTTAGATTTCGTTTCCCGACCCGCTGGTAAACACCGTCCACGCTTTCATCTGCTAGGGTCTTCCTGGTGAAGGAGGGCGACGACGACGAAATCATCACAACCTCTGACCTTCGACTTCTTTCTCCGAAAACTGGCAAAGCAAACAAACACAAGATGGCAAGCGGCGGAGGCATGACGAGCGGTGTCGTGGACCCCGAGACAATTTACACCAAGCAGAATTGCATCGGTATGGCGCACAACTTCCCTTAATCGCAGATCGTTGCTGACCGAACAGGTGGTGGTAGTTTTGGCAAAGTTTACAAAGGGCAAGCATTTCCCTCTCTCTGTACGACCGAGTGGAATATATGCTAATATTCTGTAGTGTCGACAAGAGAAATGGCCAGGCTGTCGCTATCAAGGTGATTGATGTTGAGAATGCAGAAGATGAGGTAGAGGATATCATTCAAGAAATCTCGATTCTCTCCGAGTTACACTCGCCCTTCGTCACCCAGTACCATGGATCATACCTCAAAGGCTCGGATCTGTGGATTGTCATGGAATTTTGCTCTGGTGGAAGCTGTGGAGATCTAATGAAGCCGGGATTGATTGGCGAGGAATACATTTCGATAATCATAAGGGAATTGCTGATGGGATTGGATTACCTCCACGGGGATAAGAAGTTGCATAGGGATATCAAAGGTAGGCAGCTGGACACTGCTCTCAACTACTGGACTAACATCTTGCAGCTGCAAATGTCCTGTTAGGAGCGAATGGACAAGTCAAACTAGCGGATTTTGGCGTTTCTGGACAACTCTCTGCGACGATGACCAAGAAAAACACATTCGTTGGAACTCCATTCTGGATGGCACCTGAGGTTATCAAACAGTCTGGTTACGATCACAAAGCAGATATCTGGTCCTTGGGAATTACGGCTTTGGAATTAGCGAACGGCGAACCTCCATATTCAGATATTCACCCGATGAAGGTGTTGTTTCTAATTCCTAAAAACCCTCCACCGGAGCTCGAAGGCAATTTCACCAAAGCATTCAAAGAATTTGTGGAATTGTGTCTGCAAAAGGATCCAAAGAAGCGACCCGCTGCTCGAGAATTATTAAAGCACCCATTCGTACGACGAGCAAAAAAGACGTCTTATTTGACGGAATTGATTGAGAGACATGAGCGCTGGGCGGTTCATCACAAGGGCGAAGATGATGATTCGGATAACGATCAAGAGCAATCTCCACCACCACAGACTGTACCTTACAACGATGACTTGTGGGACTTTGGTACGGTCAGACCAGCGGGAGGCCGAGCCGCTGGGCGAGCGGGACTTAATGACATGGGAGACTCTGCTACAAATTCGAGGTCGTCGAGGTCATCTGAGACTGGAGAGGATTATGCCGAACGTGCTAGAAGCCTGTCGCCTCAGAAGTTAAAGGATTCGGGGTATGTATCAAGCGCTGATACAGTAAAGGCGATGAACTCTCCCATTACAACCCAGCCCAGGCAAACTTCTCCTCAACGACGCCCTGTCCCGCAAATGGCACCTCCATCTCCCTCAAAGGTCCCTCTACCACCATCTCCAGGAAAGAATCAGCCCTCTGGACTAGAGACACCAAGACCGCCACCACCAAAGTTCATGCCAATGCAGACGACCGAATCGCCAGATTATGACCGATCTCTACAGGAGCAACTCCAAAAAGATATGAGCTTCCTCAACATTGGAACTCCATCTCCACAACCTCTGAGAGCACCAGTAGCCCCACCACATCAACCTCAATATAATGTTACACCTTCGCAGCCACCTCGCCCAATCACTCAACAACCATTGCCCAAGCTAGCTCCTATCAAACTTCCAGAGATTCCACCTTACCGAGGCCAACCACTACAAAGGATCACAAATCAATTTCCATCTATACCTACACATTCACAATCACCTCAAGAATTGGAGAACATGAAGCCCCGTCTCCCCAAACCAACAGCCATTGCCAGCACTCCCCTCCAAAGTTCGAGATGTTACGCCACACCGAGACAGCTTAGGCGAATCCTCAAGAGCACCCTCAGCCATGCCTTCTCCTACCCCAGCTAGTGAAACAGGCGAGTTAGAAGCCCTAAACGATGTCATCTTCCCGGCCCTCGAAGAAGCACTCAAACGTCGTCAGTACCGTCTCCAACAAGCCTTCCGCGCCACTGGTACAACACCAAAGCAACAACGTGCTCAAGCCGCACACGAGAAGTTGAGAAAACTAGTCTATAAACTAGCGCATGTTTGCAAGGAAATTGATTACTGGGATAAGCAGGAGCCGGTTGGGATGGGTAAGGACGTGGATGTTTTCCTAGAGGGTCTCCTTGAGGAGATTTTGGTAAGAGTTGAGCCGGCTGATGAGGATGATGATATGATGCGATGAGGAATTGACGAAGCTACGAATTGAGATGATCGGTGTGGTTGGAGTTGCTGTTGGCGGATTTGGGGGTTGATAGAAGGCAGGCAGGAGTTGATGATTGATGGTTGATGCTTAGGGAGTTTAATGATGCTGTGCCAGACAGCGCGAGGCGAAATGATTCGTATGCTGGCTAGGTTGGTGGTATTTATATTGTACTGGACTACATTGGAGTGTGTAAATACCCCCTTAGGATTGAGTAATACATAAGAATACTTTTGTCTCTTACGTCTCACCCATAGGTATCTTTTGGAGTTTCAAGTGTTCGTTCCAAAGTGGCGGCACTCGAAGACTAATAATGGATTTTGTGAGCGAAGTGCTTGTTTGATGTAGCATTTCACACCAGTCACGTCACTATCGCGCAGTGGTTGCTAGAAACAGACTTTCCAAATATGCTAGTCCCTCGCTTAAGTTGACATGAGTCGAATTTATTGAAAGAACTACCTAATTTGTGAATCTATACTCGGAGTAATTGTCATCTAAATACACAAGTATTTAGCTCTTATCTGAACCGAAACAACGGTTAAATGTGCCCAAGTTCACAACCTTCAACCCCTGATCCCAACATACAGTGCACAATCATCTCTCTTCTTTTCCACCAGTAGACTTCGACTTCCATACTCTTAAATTGTCGCAACTTCCACCTTCAAACGTGAAACAAGATCTCTTTCCTCCGTCAAATTTGCTGTCTAAATATTAAGGTGGTACATCTTCACATCCATTGCCTCAATGACCAAATCCTCTCAGAGGTTCTTCGCATCAGCATGAGCAGCAATAATTCCGCCTTAGCGGCCTCGACGGCCTCTGCATCATCTTCGAATTCACACTTCTCAAGAACAAGGCAACGAGCGCCATGCAACACGAGCGGCTTCACATCGTTAACCCAAGCGAGACGCTTCATGTCCGTGAATCCCAAGAAACCATCACCGACATGCTGACCACTGCGATCACCCAACTGGAAGTACTCCAAGCTCAAACCAATGTTCTTCGCACCATCCCTGACGAATTATGGGAGGGCTGCGAGCATGGGTGGGAGTAATCCGGTTGGTGAGCTGGAGTTGTAATCGAAGACTGCAGTTCTGGTGCCGATGATAAGGAAGTCAATCTCGAGGTTGACGAAGAAGTAGTGAGGGGACGTGATGTCGTTCTTAGCGTACACTTTTTGGAAGAGTTTCATACCTTCTTGTTGACTTTCGCGGTTGGCGTGTAGAACAGTTGGTGGTGGGGATGTAGTGCGCACGGCACCTTTGTAGTGGTACAGCTCTAAGCCTTGAGGTTCCTCACGGGCTGCGTGGCTCCAGATCATGCAGCGGATTTCAATAGGTAACTTGTCAAAGAAAGTGCAATGCACGTTGTCGAAGGGTTCATGTGGCAACTTGTCGAGAGTTTGATATTTAAGGTAAAGCTCCCAGTTTCTGGTGTGAAATCGCAGCAATCGCAGCAATCCTGACATCCCAGTCTTGTAGATATCCTTCCACAATTCGCCGCCGCAAGGTTGACTGAGAATGCTCGCCATTGTGATCTTGTGCTGATGTTCTGTCCAGAAATTAGTATGTAACAAAGAAACATACTAGATTGGTCTGTCTACTGACCTGACATGGAATTGTACTCGTGATATGGAGCTGTCTGGCTTTAACGTTTGTAGGTTCGGAGATGAACTGTAAAGACTCTTTCGAGGAATCAGCATTTGTCAAAAAGAAACGGAAGATCAGGGTGTTTAACTCTGGTCGAACCATATCGTACCATCGAAGTGTTCTTATGTTGTTGAAGAGTTGACAAGAAGTCGGCAGATCGATCTGGTTGACAGTTGAGGTTGAGGTGTTGTCTGGGGAAATTTGGTGGCAGAACGAGGCTCAATACGTAGACAAGGAGATCGAGAGTCAACCTCACCAGCGTAGTTGAGCCAAGAAAATACTACTTTAACAGTGAATAGTTCGTTCCATTCTTCAACTCAGTTCTCCACTCCTTCGGATATCTTGGAGGTAATTTTTAAACTCTCCGCAAGCCAAGGTCTCGTGAATGTTTAGCCTTGCAAAGCTGAGTCTTTGGGAGCTTGAAATGTATTTGAGTTTTATATTAAAAAGAAGATTAGGTAGCATCTACTATGACTTAAATGTGATAGTATATAGCATAGCATCGATCAATTCAAGTTCATCAAAACGCCAAGGATTTACACGTTCTGGCGAAATGTGCTCAGACTACCTTCTCACATCCAACAGGAAAAGACAAGATATAGAAGTATTCGTTATTCTCTCTACATATGCAGTAATAGTTTTCTCCCATTACAATGCCAAACAGCAAGCAAGCCTCAATGATCATATCTGTTGCTATTCATCTGATCACTTGACCGGTTGCTTACTCCTGTTGTTGACAGAAAGCAACAAAGCCCCAAAAATGCACCAATCATCTATGAGCTTCACTTATACGCTTCTCTTACGAACGGTTGAGAAGTAAATTGTAAAATTTCGGATATTCTCTGCGCACAACCAAACCTATTGTGAAGTGTTAAGAGAGAAAGTGACTTGTGTGTTTGTACGAAGCGAGTTAACACACCGGATGCTCATTAGTCGAAACATATGATCAAGACAAGATGGTAATGCAAATTTTAATAAATCTTCTACAAATAGATTATTACTATCCCCATTCAGCTTTAATCTTCACTCCTCATCGAAATTATCAAACACCTCACCCTTCACCACACAAACAAATTCTTCTGCCATCCTCTTCCTATCCAGCTTATCTACTTGCATTCCGATGTCCGGCCAACTCACTCTCTTTACTATCGCCCTCTCGCCACTAACACCTTCTTGATTCCCACCAATGCTATCAATGGTATCCCTATTGCTCAAAGAATCTCCCTGATCATTTATTCCTATTCCCATTTCTTTCTCACCATCTAACAACCCAAAATGAGAAAGATCCGCCTCATCAACCTCCTTATTATGAACATCAATCAGGTCAATCGCCACACCAGCACCAAAACAAGCCGGCAAACTCCCTTTGACACCTCTTAAACCCATTCCACATCCCTCGCTCCTCCACCTCAGACAACTCTTCAACGGAACCTTTTGAGCTCTCGAGACTCCTTTCTTGATTTCTGTCGTCTTAGTTGTAATTGTTGTGATTTTTGCGATGTCTTCGATTCCGTTCTCCTTTACACAGCCGAATTCGAGATCGAGATCGAGATCGGTGTGGTGAGTCGTTGTGGTTGTTGAATTTGCCATGGTCATGTAATCACCACTTGAAGAGGGTGAGGATGAAAATGAGGAGGAGGAAGAGAGGCGATATTTAAGAAAACGTGTCTTGAGGTAATCATGAAGTAAAGTGAATACAACGACAAGGGCCCGCAGTGATGATGATCAAGGGAAGGAAAAAGATGAGTTTTTGAATGGGGATCAGGGCGTCGTAAGCGTAAAGAAATGTGAGGATGATTTTTGTGAATTGATCAAGAATTTCGTCTTGGAGAATGAGTGTTGGGGTATGGGTGGGCGTAAGTGAGGTTGGGGAAGAGAGGGAGGTGGTGGTGATCGTGGTGGGAGTAGGAACTGGCAGTTTTGTAAATCCTTTTGGGGTAAATCAGTGATCTTCGGAGTTGGAATTGTGATGTTGAAGGGTTGATTGAGAGAAGGAGATCGAGTTGGAGGAGGGGTACTCGATGGTAGTGTGTGACGAGAGAGAAAGGTGAAAGGAGGCAAGAGAGAAGAAGCCCAAAGAATTAGAAGTACTCGTGCTTTTGCGTTTCATATAAATGCGTGAAGAACAACACGGAGACTATGGAAGTTGACTGAATGTTTGTACGAAAAGGCGCAGTACGTACAAATTTGTTGATCTGACGACAGAGTAAATCGAGAAGGACGACGGGCGGACGGATGTACCAGTATTGAATCCTCCCATCGAATGCAACAATTTTTCTTCCGCGGTCATCCGGCGTGTTTTCATGGGTGTTCCGAAAGTTTGTAAACATCTCTAGGCCGAGGCGTTTGGGATTGCATGTTGTTAACAGATGGAACAGTTCGCAAAGCTCGATAGTCCCAAGCCCACTACAACCCAAACCAACCCAGCGTGTTGACGAGGCTGAAGCTAAGCAAGAACCAGAATCCACTTATTTCCCAAACAAAGCCCAGTGTGTTGATAGTTGATGAGGCTCAACTCCATCCCAAGCCATCACCGTCATAAAGTTCATGTCTAGAAATAAGCGAGATCAAGTACTGTAGCGTCCAGAGCATCAATTTTGGTTCCACGACAGTTTTCCCATAGCAACAAACCAAACCAAATAATCAAGAAAGTTATCATCATAAATGGGGAAACAGCAAGTATACGAAGAGAAAATCAAAGTATATCATTAAACTAAGATATTTTTGGGTATAATACGATCGAAACACAAAAAAGGGTTGTCTGGGTGTGACAGAGAGAGAAAGTTTCGGAAAACAACCTACCCTGCCAACCCAGCGGCCCTAGAAACCCAGCCCCTTAGCAATATGCAAATGAATACCTATGTGCAGTGCAGCAAAAACAAAAGGAAAAACAATAATAGCTGGTGGGTGCTGCAAGTGGTGTCCTGCATGATCAAATTGATCGCAAGAGCAAGAATCCAGCAGCCCTCTTTCCCCTCCTTTTGCAGAAAGTCTTTGGTGAAAAAAAATGATCCACCTCTCATCTCTTCTAGTCATAATTCGTAATAGCTTGCTTGCCTTAATTTCATGTTCAGGCTCGCAACTCAACCGCAATCTCTTGGCGCACTTTACTACACCATTTCCATATCGCGTCCTCAAATCCCTTCCAAGCTGCTCGATCCGTCCCATTTGCTACACCCATTACGTCAAATTTGAGAACCACTTCCCATCTCAACTCCGCAGCCTTGACCCAGTACCGAAGGTTCTCCGCCGATCGATAAGGTTTGCCGAACTCGGTGTGCCATTTGTCGATAGCGCCGAATGGTCTCTTGCTCTTTTTTACAATCGCGTTGTGTAACTTCACTAAGCGCATACCGGTTCTCATCTCCTTCAGGAATTCTGTTGGTAGCTGATCGTCATCGGTGATCTCGTCTACGGACTGGAATGCGGGTAGGCTTTCTGACTCTGGATCCATGGATTTGAGGAAAGCAAATTCTCGTTCCAACTCAGTACCCTCAAATGAATCATGGAGCCAAATCCAGCTTGATCTTTGGCTGCGCTCCTTCTCTTCCATTGCTGCTTCCTGCTTCAGCATGTCATAGACGCCCGCGACCCAATTGACCATCGTTTCTCGTTCCTCGGTACGCATACCCTTTGCAAAATTCCTGGTGGCCATTCGCTTGAGAACATCCATGACTGACAAAAGCTCGGATCGAATCTTGCGCTCTGACTTAATGGCGGACAAACGAGCTGGCTGGTCATGGGCAGTATAGTAATTCTTTGCAGCTCGGATTGCGAGAGTTATGACGTCCAAGATGTGCATTCCTTGTAGTTCATACCATCCCCGATTGTCTTCGGTGGGGGAAACTGGTGTTGGAGGTGCGTGACCAATGGTGTTACTTCGTGGCGGGGAGACTGGGGGACTAGTACTTGTCTTTGCGTCCTCGAGGACCTTATCTGCCTCCCCGAGACAGTGAAGGAGCTCTGTTTTTAATTCTTCTAAAGTTGGTGGACGTGGTATTGGTTTCTCTCGGTGGATGTATGTGCTGACCGTCGGGGGAAGCATGTGTTGAGGGTTCTCATCATCTTCACTCATGTACTCGAAATCCTCCTGTGTAGGACTCTCCACCATTACTCCTCCGTGACCTTGAGCATGGAGCTCAGGACTGCTGCCCATAGACGCATATGACGAATCATAATCCGACGTGATCAATTTTGGTGTAAGGAACGAAGTATCCAGTGCAGAGAGATCCAGCCCCTCTTGAGCATCCTTCTTCTTGTTCAATCGACCACCCTTCCCATCTAGCAACCCCGTTCGCGCGAAATAGTATTGCAAATGTGCAATGCTTCCCAAGCTTAGAACACTCTCTCTTGATTGTGCCGAAGCTGCAAAGTTGGTTCCCTGAGGTCGGACATAACCCCTCCTGTTTGGCTTCTCTAGGCCACCCATCGACTGGCGTGTTGTGTAACTCGCAGACGAAGATCTCGAAATGGATGTGCGATCAGAGCTTGCATTGCTTCCTAACGACTCTCGGCCCATACTGCCTAGGCTTTCGGAGAACATAGAGGTGGTAGAAGTGTCGGAAAAGCTTCGGGGACAGGCTGGAGCTCCCAACGCTGGTCTTGGTAATAGATCGGGGGAAGGAGATTCGCGGGAGAAGGATGGTTGCGTGGTTTGATCGTGGTGATCTTGAGATTCTGTAGTCGACTCCATCGTATGCGGCTGTTTGTTTTGTTTCGGGGTAAGGGTGCAGTCGCTGGTGTTCGTTACTGCCGTGGCTTGGATGTCAAGTGAGACAGTCTCGATCGGGGATTACTATGACTTTTCTTTGTGGGTTGTCGAGGGCAGGACACTGGGACATCGACTTGCAGAAGATTATTTCGAGACAGCAGAAACTTGTTCAAACAAATTCCGTTGCTGTGGAAGATGCTGATACAACTCTCGGAGATCGATCGTTTCTATGAGGTTATCCACATTTATTAGGGGTGAGTGATGGTGGGTTGCGGTGCAGGGGCACGCGCATGAAACTCGACTGCTTAAAACGGACATCTCTAAATTGACATTGGCACGAACGCGTTCCTTTGGTGTAAATTTAATTTTGAACAATCAAGTCTTTTACCAGACTGTTCTCTTTCGACAAAGTCGACTGGAGATATCACAAAGAATGTATTCACGGATGCGTACAGATATGTCCTGTCACCTCTCTACAAGACTTCCCCTCCTCCATATTGCCGGTTCCTGAGACAGACATGACGATAGAGGAGGGATCAGGGATCTTGGTGGGGAGAGCGAGCCAGAACAGGTAGCGTAACGACTCGTCCACGTATCATTTCAAATAATTATGACAGTATCCATTGTTGACAACACCGAGGCAGCCGTAATTTAGAGCCACTCTTAAACTGATATTAATGTAAATTGTTCTTCAACCTAGTTGTTCACGCAGTCTTGTCAAACGTTATAGAAGTGGGGGAGATGAGATGAGATGAGGGGTGATTTGCAAGCAGGCAAAATAACAAGGAAAGTCAGGTGAGCCACATTAAGCGTCTTGAGGACGAGAAAGCGAATCTATGTTCTATTTCTTTTGTTCATCTATCATGACCATGCTCTGAAGACCCATCTCTTCTTGGTTTCGAGATCAAAACGCCCGCTAAGCCCAAACCCATGCCAAAATCTATCTTTCAAGAAGTATCCTGAGAACAAATACAACCAGATGTTCTTCCTGTCAAGATTCCCAAATTCTGATATGCTTCATATCCACAACACACTTACAACCCTCTACCACTTGATGACCTTCGTTGGAAAGTACTCATCAATAAGCTCAAGGTAGTATGGCTATGATATAAGTTAGCGTTGCCTTGAGAGATATCTTGGGGGAGCATACCTTCAAAATAGCGACAGATGGGACATCGTCACTCTTGCTGTACAAGTCGTACGGGTTGAAAGCCTTCACAGCCTCCAACATCTTGTGATCATGCTCATTCATGAACTCAGTGTATGCACCAGCCGAGTGCCATGGGTAGAAGGAGTGATATCTGATCATCGCCAATGCCTCAGCGGGAAGAGTGGATTGATCCTTAGCGATGTGGTAGAGATATTCATCATGTCCCCATGAAAGCATAACATTATCCATGCCACAACCAGGAGTGTAGATTCCGTACTTTGTGCCATAGATCTCGTGGCTGGAATCTGGGTTGTTCTTAAAGGTGTCTGGGTAGATGATCCCTTTGTCAAAGGCACATCCAACAGGGAATGTATCACCAACAACATCCCACTGTCCCTCGGCACCATAGAAGAAGAGGAGTTTGCCCAAGTCGTGAATCAAGCCAGTGAGTTGCATCCATCTTGGCTTGCCATCCTTCCTCATTGCCTCAGCGGTTTGGAGGAGATGCTCGATTTGAGAGAGGGAGGTGTCAGGGTCGGACTCGTCAATGAGAGTGTTGAGCTTCTCAATGGCTTCCCAGACGGTCATCTCGGCGCGGGTCTTGAATTTGAAGTCGTTTCGGGCCTTGAGGTTGTATGCTACGGTTTGCTTCTCGTGTTGTTCGCGGTAGAAGTTCTTGACTCGGTCGCAGGCATCTTCGTACTGGCGAAATTGGGTCTTGTCCTTCTCGGCATCGAACTCTGATGCATCGGTCATCGCTGCCTCCTTCTTCATGTTTGCCTTGAGAACATTGACTGCGTCGATGTTGTCGGAGGTGTCCTCGAGAGCAAGGCCATCCCGCTCTTGGTATTGGGGCTCGATTGCTGAAGGGGCCATTGTGAAATAATTTGTTGGGGAAGGAGAAACAACTTCGTTAATGTCGGTCTGGATCTGGAGGATGGTGTACAGGAAATGGTCGTATATATACTTGCAAATTTGACTTTGACTTTTTAAAGGACTCGAACTTGATATAACAAAACTGAAGGGGTAGTTGATGCGATGAATGAAGCAAAGAAAGTGAGATAAAATACTGAGAGGAAGTACAGGGTTTTCAATCCAAATGCCAACGGGGAGAACTTCCCCAAAGAAAATATGGATCATGAGTTGCAGCTGAAAAGCAAAGAAATAGTGGAAACATTGAAGGTTGACAAGAAACAAGCCAACTGCCCTCAAAGCCGCCTTCTCCGCACAATGGCGAGGTCCATAGATAGGTCAGCGAGTCGAAAGCCGCAATTTAGTCTATTATTGGGACATGAATGGAAAGAAATCGCGGTGCTGTCCCCGAAGCAGGTCTAACAGCGGGTCTAATGCTGGCATTGAAGCATCGTGACATGTTGAAGGAAAAGCTTTCATGTCATGGCGATCCAACGGCAGTTAGCCAGATGGTCATGAGCACCATTGAGGTCAAAATCCCCGGCGCTTGGAGACGTCGTGTGGGGAGGGGAAGATCTTGGAGCGCTCGCCGAAATTTTCCTCTTCTGAACATCTCCAGGCCTGGATGAGTAATCGACGAGAGAGTCATGGGAGGGCATTCGGGATCACTCTCGAAGGGTACCGAGGAGTGGCCCTTACTCCCCAGCGCCCCTCGGCTTTTGATCATCTCCCCGCGAATTCGATTCGTGGAAATTCTAAAAGGGGCTTGGTCGCTACATTTCGGGGCATCTCTACCCCGCCAACTTTTTTGGAGGGGCAGAGGGGTATCCGAAGGGAAAAGAATAATTCAGGGACAGACACCTTTGGACTTTGTTGATAATCTTACATGTTCACAAGAATCCTTCGAATCCTTCCATCTCAAACAAAAAGATCTATAACTTCACAAGCATTCACAATGGCATCAGTCTCTGACAAGGTCTACAAGCTCAACACTGGAGCTACCATCCCAGCCCTTGGTTTGGGTACGTTCTCCCTCGGATTTCCCCACCATTGAGCAAGGAATTGCATCTACAGTTTTGCATACATCATCGATCATACTGACATAAAGGACACAGGAACGTGGCAATCACCAGCAGGAGAAGTCAAGAAGGCCGTCTCCTACGCTCTTCAGAACGGTTACCGACACATCGACGCCGCATACTGCTACGGAAACGAAGATGAGGTCGGCGCTGGATTGAAGGAAGCTTTTGCTACCGGCATCAAGCGCGAAGATGTCTTCATCACATCCAAGGTCTGGTCTACCTTCCACACCCGCACCGCAGAGGCTCTCGAGATCACCTTGAAGGATTTGGGCGTTGATTACCTTGATCTTTACTTGATCCATTGGCCTGTGGCCACCAACCCAAAGGGTGCGCAATTTCCCCTCCCCCATTTTAGATTTGCACCTTCCAAGAGAATTTCTAGCTGACGCCTCTTTTTGCAGGTAACCACGTTAAGTTCCCAACGAGACCAGATGGTTCCCGTGATATTACCCCAAGATCCGAGTGGGACCACACCCAAACCTGGTTGGAGATGGAGAAGCTCCTCGCCACCGGCAAGGTAAAGGCCATTGGTGTTTCCAACTACAGTAAGAAATACTTGGAGGAGCTCCTTGCCGTCGCAAATGTTGTTCCAGCCGTCAACCAGATTGAGAACCACCCTTCACTTCCTCAACAAGAGATTGTGGATCTTTGCAAGGAGAAGGGCATTTTGATCACCGCATACTCCCCTTTGGGAAGCACCGGCAGCCCAATGTTCAACGCTGCTCCAGTTGTTTCGCTCGCCGAGAAGAAGGGCGTTACACCTGCTGCTATTTTGTTGAGCTACCACTGTAAGTCACTACATGTCTAATTTGAAATCAGTTGTAGATCAGAGCAAATTGCTAACAATTATCTAGTGGCACGAGGAAGCGTTGTCCTTGCCAAGTCCGTCACCCCATCCCGCATTCTCGAGAACAAGGAATCTTTGGTTGAGTTGAGCGCAGAGGAGTTGAAGGTTCTCACTGACTACTCTGATGAGTTGACAAAGGAGAAGAAGCTTAAGCGATATGTTATGCCAGCGTGGGGTGTTGATTTTGGATTCCCAGACCAGGCTCCAGGATACGGTCAATAGAGGATGGCGATGGTAAATTTAGTGTGTTTAGATGATAGATGAGAAGCATGAAAATATTAGATAGCATATTATGCATGAATTTGAAACCATTCTTCACTTTGTCACTGGTATTGAGTGAGGCTTTTAGTGCAACAATTCCTTTTTTTTGTCATCCACCTTTCTCTTTTGCGAAAACACACATCCCATGACCTCATTCCGCCAAGATGAGTACCTGATCAAAGCTGCCTCCTCCGCGAAATAGATTTTCCCGGCAAGATTCTGCAATGCTGTAATAATGCAATGGACATGTAGCCAATGTTTCGGAACATATAAACTCAGGCCATAAGGCAGGGGAACAAATACATCAACATTGAGTCCAGACAAGCAAGCGAACGCTGACAAGCTTGGCATATAGTAACAAAACATAGGTACTTAAATCACTTCACCTCACTTCACCACCAACGCAAACGAACTTCTCTCAGAACAAGATAAAATTCATTAAAATCGCCTACCAATCTTTATCCAAGAACCAAAGATCTATGCATCACCCGTCTCAACCACAACCTTCAGCACCAGCGCGCCAGTATCATCCTTCACTCTCCCCGCCATGGCAAACGCGTCCGGAATAGCCTCGAACCCCTTAAACCTCTGCGTAACCAACTTACTGAGATCAGGTAAGAGCGGATTGTTCGATCCCACGAGCTTGATCGCTTCAGCGTAGGTATTGGCGTAACGGAAGACGCCGACGAGATCAATTTCGCGCAGAGCGGCCGCGGAGATGGGGAGGGTCTGGATAGGCGAGCCCATGCCAATGAGGAGGATTTTACCGCCTGGTTTGGTGGACTGTTTTAGAAAATTTTAATTAGCGAGGGCTTTCATAGAGGGGTTAGGAAAGAGGGGGGAGGAGGGGAGGAAAGAAAAAGCATACGTAAATAGCAGCTTGCAAGCAACTCTCAACACCCGTACACTCAAACACAGCATCGACCTCCTCGCCTCCCACAGCACCCTTCACCAACTCTGCAACCTCCTTCGCAAACGCCAATTTCTCCTGTATCTCCACGAACCGCTTCATAGGCACGAGGACTTTGGCATCGGCGAAACCGTTGGCAACGGCGAAATCTATGCGCTCGGCTTGGATATCTGCGATTATCACGCGCTTGGCGCCAGAGACTTTGGCCATGGCGGCGCAGAGGAGACCGACGGCGCCGGCGCCGAAGATGAGGACGGTGCTGGAGGGCTTGAGGGAAGCGCGACGGGAGCCGTGGATTGCTACGCTGAGGGGTTCGAGAATGGCGCCCATTTCTAAGGAGACGTTTTCCGGGAGTCTGTAGTACGGGGGGGTTTTGGTTAGTATACCATTTTTCGGCTAACTTTTGAAATTCCCTCCATCTTTACAACCTCTCAATTCTTACAAAATTCTAGGCATTTGAAGGGGAGAGAGGGATAGTAAGAGATTAAAAGGAAGACTTACAAATGACACCACTGCCCCGGGTGATTAATCCTCTCCTGCAACGTCCCCTGAAAATGCGGAAAGCTCTTTGCTGAACTCCTGAATCGCAGCGTCTTGCAGATGTTATACCTGCCCTCGGCACACAGTTCGCACTCTCGACATGGCAAACCGACTTCGAGCGCCACGCGGTCGCCGACTTTGAGGTGAGTGACTGAGGAACCGACGGAGGTAATGACACCGGCGGATTCGTGGCCAAGAGTGAGTGGTTCTTGCACGATGATGTCGCCGTTGCGGTAGTGATTGAAGTAATGGAGGTCGGAACCGCAGAGACCGGTTGATTGGACAGATACTTGGACTTCGTTGGAGGAGGGGGAGGGGAGTGTACGTGATTCCTGGGTTTGGGTGTTAGTTATTTGCAGTGATTAGATTTTGAATCTAGAGTTGAAAGAGAAGAAAAGGAGTATACGACAAGAAGGACTTACGATCTTCAAATCTTTAACACCGTGCAACACTGAAGCTTTCACCTCCCCTCCGCTAACTGTTGTTGAAGATGCCATTTTGGTTGACCAAATAGACTGCTAGTATACCCAAAATTGCCTTGAGAATCTACAATTGATCTGTACGGAAAGAGGATGGAATCGTATACTTTATGATCACTCAAGATCAAACAAACACGAGAAAATAAAAAAGATGAGACGAAGAAAGATGACAAGTCCAAACACTCCGAGAGCTGTTCCATCGGAAAAGTTCACTGGCCGCATGTTAGCTGGCTCGGGCTATGACGGTGATGCAGCCGATATCCGACATGGGGAGGGAATTGCCCCTCCATCGGTGCGCCAAGAGCACTACCCCTCTTCCCCCAAAGGCTACATGAGTAGCCTGACAAGCCGCTGAGATGGCCAAAGAGCAGAGAATAATGAGGAATAATGGGGAGAAGAAGAGTGGGCAGTAGTGTGGAATGCAGTGGATGTGGTAAAGAACCCCGTTCGGGAGGCTGCCCGATCACCGGAGGGCAACAGGGGACTTTCTTTCAATAGCCGGTATTTGGCGGGGTGTGACAACAAGGAAGCTGTTGTCGGAAATATTTATGGGAGAGCTATTCAAAGCCTCCAAGGACTCTCTCAAAATACAACGGATTGCTTCGAAACAGAATAAACAAGATAAGAAAGAAATCATGGCCGCAGCAGCACTCAACCTCTTCTCCTTGGAAGGACAAACCGCTCTCGTGACAGGTGGAACCAGAGGAATTGGTCAAGCCGTCGCTGTTGCATTGGCAGAAGGAGGGGCAGATGTGATTCTCATCCAGGTGAGAACTCCTCCGTCCTATTCCCATTCTTTCTCTATAGCACCAATGAGTCCAGACTAACAGTAAAACAACAGAGAGACACCACCGCCACAGAAACAAAATCCCAAATCGAAGCCCTCGGCCGCAAAGCCACAGTCTACACTGCAGACCTCTCCTCTCAAGCCGAAGTGGCAGCTCTCACACCCGCTATCCTCAAGGATGGACATAAAATTGATATTCTCATCAATTGTGCCGGTATTCAAAGGAGACATCCAAGTCATCAATTTCCGGACTCAGATTTCAATGAGGTACGGTTACATGGCCCCTTCCTCTAGATCTGTGGTCCGGATGAACGAGAGTAACGAGAGTAATGAGCGGAACGAAAATAAAAAAGGGGTTGGGGACTTATAAATCAAGAAGGTTGTGCTAATGAGATAAAAACAGGTCATCCAAGTAAATCTCACCACAGTATTCACCCTCTGCCGAGACATCGGTGCCCACATGCTCACCCACGAACCATCACCAACGACCAACCGCCGCGGCAGCATCATCAACTTCGCCTCTCTCCTCTCCTTCCAAGGTGGACTCACCGTCCCCGCTTACGCCGCCTCCAAGGGCGCTGTAGCTCAACTCACAAAAGCACTTGCAAATGAGTGGACGTCCAAGGGCATTACGGTGAATGCTATTGCACCTGGATATATCGCGACGGATATGAATGAGGCGTTGTTGAAGGATGAGAATAGGTTGAGGAGTATTAGTGAGAGGATTCCTGCCGGAAGGTGGGGAACTTCGGAGGATTTCAAGGGGAGCGTGGTTTATTTGTGTAGTAGGGCGAGTGGGTATGTTAGTGGGCATGTTTTGGTCGTTGATGGTGGGTGGATGGGAAGGTAAGAAGGAGGTGGGACTGAGGTTGGAGAGGTAGTAGTAATAAGTTATGATGAGAAATAGTGTGAAAAACAAGTTACAAATGAAAATACTTTCACGGCAGACTTTGAAATCTGAGATTGTGTTTGCAGATACCAGCAACTGAGTCCAAACCTTGGCAAAATGAACAGTTCCTTCTTGATCTTCTACATTTTGGGGATCCTGGCTGTTTCGATAGTTAGATTTCATGGTCTAGCCAAAGGCTGTCGAGCTCTGGTGCGTTTTTCAGTATCAAACCCGTAACATATAATATATACCTCCCATACTTAACTCGAAATCTGCTAAGTGTTATTTCTACGAACCATAGCAATCCTGCAACAGGACATGTGATTCCGATCAACACTTCCGTGCTGCCACTGAATAATCCATCGAGAGAGAAGTCACAGACTCGAATGCCTTTGACATCTACTTATACTCGATTTCTCTTTCCTCATCCATGAAATAGCTGGCATCCTCCTCTCAGGATGAGCAACCATGTCCCAAAACTCGCGAAAGGCATCGTAATCCAGATTTCCAGCTTCAACAAGCCAAATCCGCCAGTCCGAAGGTTCTGGTCCATATTCGAAGGTAATGAGCCAAAGTCGTTTGCACACGCAACCTTGATTCTTGGTCCAGTTGTTTATCTGAAAGTCTCTCTGCAAAATGTCCGTTTGGTTATGAATCTCCTGCTCGTTCTTTCCGTATTTCTCGAGGCTGACCCCAGCTACAGAAAGCTTTTTAAGCCAAAAGGTTCTGGTCACAGAAACTTTCGAATCGCACGTTGTGTAATCGCACAGAATCTGAAGGACTTGATTTTGTTATGAAATTCTGGACAGCGTATCCCCTATCAGAGCTATAAAAGATGTGAGTTTGATGGTTTGAACTGCTGCGAGGAAGGGATATATTGCAATCCGATGTACATGCGAGCCCTTTTGGGTCAACTCTCTGATGAGATCGAGCCGACTGCAAAGCAATGACTCATTGATCCGCCAGTATTCGGATGAACGAATGTTCCTTGAATTCATGCGTCCAGCATAATAGTTCTCATAGAAAGGCCCTTACTGGGTGTAATTTTCTCCAAGTTGGTGTGCAGCCACAAAGAGAAGGGTTCCACTCCGACAGTCTTGGGCAGCACAAACCCTGAAGTAGAGCTGGGATGGGTTTAGGTGAAAACCCGATCTCGATACATTGGTAAGTAGAAGGAAACGAGAACCCTCGATCCGCCAGAATACTCTTCCTGAAGAAATTTCAGCGCCAGTCATAACGTAACTTCCCATTTGACCTCTTACCTTTCGCTAGCTGAAAGTGTTGAGGGATCGTTCGTACCTACTCGATCAGGCCAATAGATAGTCTCCAATTTGAGGACCCAACAAAACAAAACAAAAGCCAAAAAAGAAGAGAAAAGACGGGGCAAGTAAAGGAATAGTGTGCAGATTCAGGGTATCTCAAATACTAAAACTGGAAAGGAAGAATACAACAGAAATGAGAGGTTTTCTTGTTTTGTTTGTGATATGACCTTCCTTCTTTCTGTTCATCCATGACATCCACATCTATCATACACACAAAACGAGAAAATTGGTATCTTTCTTTCCTTCTCCTCATCTCCCGCACCAAATCTCCCTCTACAACCCACCCACAAACAAAATGTGATGATGATCTAAACAAAGAACCATCTCCATACCTCCACAACCACATCCACAAGTCACAAACAATTTTTCATCGCCATTTTCTATTGACTGCATATAACAATAATTAACGAAGGTATATGATAGGCCTTCATCATGTGCCATTTGAATATGGCTTTTCCCTTCATTCGCTGCGTTCCATTTTCCCTAGATGTATTATCATGTTTATCAAGGACCCGGAACACACAACCAAAACACGCAACGCTAAGATCAATCAAAAAATCATGCGCCCCTAAGATGTCCAGATCAGGTTGGACCTGGCTGAACCTGGCTGAATCTGGCGACGAGGCAACGGCCAGAAAAAAAATATACACACGCGGTATATCGGGCATCGGTAATGCAGAACTCTGTGAGTAATATAGAAATATCAACAACACTTCCAATTTGCGAAAAGCGAAGAGCAGACATCAGGCTTGAACGAATATTCCTAGCGCCATGGCTTCTTATCCTTTGCTTTGGTCTCGGAGCTGGTGTGGCTGCCTTGTCGTCTCATAGCCGAAGCTGCTCCAGCAATGGCCTGCGGAGATTCTCTTCCGGTCACACTGGATTCTCTTCCTCTGGGTTGTGGAAGTAAGCTTACACGACGACTGCTGGCCAACGAACTTGCGGGACGTGTTGGCTTTGACAAAGGACTGGTACCAAAACCAGAAGGATCACTTGACATTGGCTGCATAGATGCTCGGCGGTTCGTGCTGGAGGAGAGTGCAGCTGTGGATGATTTCGCAGCCAGTAGTCGAGGGCGTGTAGCTGAAGAACTCGATTTCAACGTCGCTTGTTGTGAGTAAGGTCCAGGGCTGGAGAGGCGATCACGGAAAGCGAGACGAGAAGTAGATGTACGAGCACTTGGAGAGTCGACGGCTGGGGAGACGGTATTATCTCGACTCAGTGGAGAGCGCATAGGTATTCTTGAGTCGGCCGAGAAGGAAGAAGAGGAATGTGTGATTTTGGGAGTTGTGCGTGCATGAGGACTTGGAGTTGTCAAACTCAGAGGTTTGAAGTTGTGTCCAATGATGGTGTCCCTTGTATTCACACTTGAATTCCATCGGGGCCGTCCATCCGCTTGATGTGTCAGAGATGGCCGAGGAATGCGATTGCTCGTAGGTGTGACAGACTCCTGCCTTGATGATGGCGAGGGTGATGGCGAAGCACGCCCGGGCGTACCAAATGTTGAGAGACGGGTGGTCACAGGTTTTCGGGGCAGTGAACTAGTATTTGAAGTTCGCTTTCCACCCGATTGAACCTGCCCAGTCCTGCTACCAGGTCGGAGTTTGCCATTCTTTCCAGGCGTTGATGGGTCCAACCCTCCCATCAGCCCACTCATCACAACCGAGGACGCTGGCGAGCTTCCTGGAGTGTCGACAAGGCTACCAAGGGTAGACCGATCGTTTGACACCATACTTGAGATCGAATCTCGGAGTTGCTGGCTCTTCTTGTCGGCCTGAACTTCCTCAATTATGATATCAAGTTCCATCATTGATTCCTTGAGAGATTGCCACTTTCGCTGCATTTCGGAGTGAAGTCTCAGAATCTCGCCATTGACTGTTAAGCGATCTTTGACTCCTCTCTCAATGATGGAAAGAACTCGTTCAATGGCGGGACCGTAATGCATCTTCTTGGCTTCGTAGCTCTCAATCTTCTTGCCCATCGTTGCAGGGCCCTCCGATTGTATTTCGGCATCCATAGCATCCTTCAGCTTGCTGACACTTCTTTCCACAGACTCGTACATTTTCTGCGCTTGCCTTCCAGCTCCTCTAAATACCAAGACCCATCTATCTTCGCCCAATTCTCTTCTCAAAGACTCAGCATCTTGTTCCAATTTCTTCCAATTACTTTCCAGGTGTCCTCGCTTGGACTCGAGTTCATCACAAGCAGTGGGGAAAATTTGCTCTGCTCTGTAATGGAATGTCGATAATCGCATAGGTAGGAAGTCTAGAGATGCCCTCAATGGCTGCATTCGGGCGAAAAGTGCCAGAAGGCTCGAGTCGTCTTGTGCCATAACAGCAGTGTTGGGCGAGTTTGGACTCATTGGAAATGCTGCAGGAACGCCAAATCGGTTGTTCGCATGTAGTCGTGTCTTTGAAGGTGGCGTCTCCTCAACGATAGTCTCAAGTTCATTGAGATCTACTGTGTTATCATTGGCTTCTGCCAATGACTTGTGTCTCTTTTCCTCCATCTCAAAGACCAGTCTACTGAGAATATCCATTTCATTTCCAATATCTCCCAAAACTGTGTTCCATAGTTCTTCCCATTCCATAGCAACCTCTACTGAATTCTTCACCTCCCTCAATGTCTTTTTTACTTTCTCCCATGCTGAAATAATCGTCTCGACCTGAAGCACAACCTTTTTGAGCTCGTCCGATGGGACTGTTGTAATGTCGGCTCGACTTTGCAGCGATTCAATGGCGGAAACGTAAACATTAATTAATTCTTCGAATCGTGTAATGGCGTTGTCGACCTCTTCCAGGCCTTCTCGTCCTCCAGCCGCGGCCCATTCAATATCGTCCTCGCCGTCTAAGCCAGCGATCACCTCAGATGCCTTCGATATCCAGCTTCGAATCTGCTCTGCGGCTCCCGTCAATGCTCGCGCGGCAACTTTTGAGGTCGGAATGGCAGAAACTTTTGTTGAGAGGGACTCAGCATCTGGTAATTGGAGAGAGGTTAATTGCGCAAGTTGATTCGCGAACGACACCCTCGAAAGCGTGTATACGGAACCTGCTCTTTGCAAGCCAAAAGGATTGAAATATGAAGATGCATCTCCCTCTCCCTCTGCAGGTGTGGGACTGCCTGGAGGTGTATCCTTTTCGATTGGGGGCGGTGGAGTTTCTAGAGGAGAATCTGGCGGTACATCACGAACGATATGTGCTTGCTTTGTCTCTGACATCGCCTTTGTGCCATTTCCGTTCGTATGCTCAGGTAGGCGATACTTGTGCGAGTCTAGATCGACGTCCGTCATTCTGGATTCGCTGCGTAGTGAAAGCTCAGAGATTACCGATTCCTCGAAGCTTCCACCCGTACGCTGAGGTGTTAAGAAGCCACCTCCGCTGTTTCCACTCCAGGCACGCCCTCTGCGCTGTATGACGGCGTTCGAGTTGGCCAGGTGGTTGAGATCGAGTTTTTGTATCTGGTCTTCAGGGATGCGACCTATTCGATCATTCGAGGGTGAAGGGCTGATTGATTTGCTGTCTCGTGAGAAGCCCAAAGCTTTGAGTCGTGCAGCCAGTCCTGGAGAGGGTTTGCGCGCGGCTCGAGGTTTTCGCTCTGAATCTGGTTGTGGGACAGCTGTTGTCGCTGTCGTGTTCGTTGTCGCTGCTCCTGCCAACGTGTAATTGTTCTGCAGGTTCGCGGTATCTGCCGACCGGGGTAGAGATGCGTCGTTTACAGCTGGAGACCGCGATGCTGCATGATGAACCTCGCTCATTGCTGGGAGGGAACCGTGTCTCCCACTCTCTGTCTGGGCACTGCTGCTGAGGCTGCTTCCTCTTTGCGTCGTTGCTTTTGGCGATCCCAAGATATCCTGCGATGGATACCGTTCACTCTGTAGTTGTAGGGATGCTGTGGTTCTGTCCAGATTTCGGGGATTTTCGAGAAGGTCCGAGCAGTTTTGGAGGAAATCAGGAAGGCCGCTGACGACAAAAGTCACAGTACCGATAGTCAGCTCTTCCCCAAGGCTGTAACCTGAAAGCCCACTAGCCAGCTGTGTTTGCCTGAAGGCGCGGGTGGTTGTTGGAGGCAATGGAGGGTGCAATGAGACAAGGAAGAAGGAAGATGGTATCTAGGTAAGGTAGCTGCATGTGGAGAAGAAGGAGGCTAGGGAGCTGTGTGGTGAGCCAGCAAGGGAGAAGACAACGCCAAAGGAGTGTTAATGAATTGTTTATGAAGCATTTCAACTAGAAAAACCTACTCAAGTGCGACATGCAACAAGAAAATGCAAGTATCTAAATTAGAATAAGTTAGGTAGAGAAATAAGTACTCAAGTTAGAGGAGGAGAGTGCGAGATGCCACGAATGGGCACCTACTAAGCACGCAGCGGAATAGAGTCGGTTATGAAACGTTTAGGAACTAATAGGAACCGGTTCTGGAACCATTAAACGACGAAAAGATTCTCTAAAGTGCGATATGCAACAAAACAATGCAAGTGTCTGATTTAAATTAGTGAGGTCATCTTGAGAGGGACGAGGAGGATAGGAGGGAAAGTCTTGTCGTATGGTAAACTCGGACTGGGAAAGACAAAAGCAAGGTTTAAGGAATCGTTTATAAAGTGATAAGAAACCTGTTTAAATATTACGACGTGCAACAAAGGTATACAAGTTTCCGAAGTAGGTCCAGGAAATGTAGTTACGATGTCCAAGTGGAGACGGGGAAGTGCCGTTATGAAGTAGAATAGCAATCGAGAAGACAGCAAAATGGAAGGTTTAAGGAATGGAAACATGCATTAAGTGTCAATGGCTTTGATTGTTAATTCCGACGTACAATAGAAAATAAGCTGCTAGATAGGGTTTACTAGGTCAGGTGTTGGAGTCAAGGAGAAGGATATTTGGGGTATGGTGAGAAGTAAAGTCCTAGCGGAATGGCAACGAAAAGGCAGGGTTAATAATTATTTACGAAGGGTTTGGAACTATTTGAGATAATTACGATGGTTCGTAATTAATCGACCTTAGAGACTGCTACTCGTGAGAAGGTTGCGAAGGCGTTCAGATCTTCTTTTTGATCCTAACTGGTTGGAATTTCCTAGTATTTCTGGCGTAAAGCGGTCTATAGTTGTTATTAACCCTTTTGGTTTTAGCAATTAATTTTTTGATGCTAAAATAAGAGAATTTAAGAAAGGAGGGGCCGCCATAATATGGCACCTGAGAAGCTTCCCCTGCATGCCACATTTGTGTAGATGAAAAGAACATCAACGACTTGAGCAATTGTCATTATATTGCGTCTCTCAAGCATCACACCTCGAATGGGTTCCCGAATCCTGGAGCAATCTCAGTCACTTTGTAACCAAGTTCGACGCCCACGACCCCAAAATCCTGCGAAATTCCTAGCCATCCGAGCATTCGCCTCTCCTGCATTGCTTTCTCCGCGTCGGTAAACTTGTTGGGCTTGCAACTTCGCCAAAGTACCATTCGTTGCAAAGATGGATATAACTCCTCTTTATACATTGCTACTTCCAATATCCCCTCCCGAACATGAGGATCGGGAGACCATTCGTCTTCTTTGAGCAACTGATATTCGACATCGACGTTTAAGATCAGCTCCTTTAGAGCTGGTGGGAGGGCAAGATGTAGCTCGTAATGGCCGGCATGCATATAATCATCAGGACCTTCATATCCAGACACATAACCCCCAAATTCTGTGGAAAACACTGCTAGAAAATTCCTCGGCATCGAAATTCGCTTCAACATCGGAAATTGACGCAGTGATGGCCCGAAAGTGCCTAAGTACGATAAAGATGTGTTGCAGTCGATAGATATTTCCTCCAGGGACGCACTTTGAGGTTCTAACATATGAGCTAGTTGCGATGGATCATGTGGATATTCATTCAAATAGTTTGAGGTGTTGACGAGGGTGCAATTAAAACTCTTTAGTGCTCTTGGCCAGAGCATAATCTCGGCCAGGTCTTCTAAATCTTCAAGCCTAGTGTCCTGAATAGACAGATACTTAATATCCACTGTTTCCTTTTTACTCAGGTCTTGTCTATATGGAAGGAGTGGAGGGAACGGGACCTGTAATATGTTGAAATTCTCGTTCACAGAGAATGTGCGTTGTAGGTGACGAAGTGTTATGTCTTGGAGAGTTGGCACCGCGAAGAGTGAATAGATAGTCTCCCTAAGATTCGAGCGTTCTGTTTTTGGAACTGGCATACAGACCGATGTTGCTGAATATAGCCTAGGTCCTACACAATCCCAGGTAGGAGGTGCGTAGTATAGTTTCTGGAGATATTTGCCAATCATGGTCAGAATGTTCAATATATCTCGCTTGACATTTGCATCGAGGTCTAGGCCCCAGCTAAAACTGGCGTGGGATACAAAACATTGCAGGGTAGGAGAGGATTGTAATGTGCTGACAAAACTGGGAAGATCGTAAATAGCTGAGCTATACTTCTTATCGAATAGCAGCATGTGTACGGAGTCTACTTTGACGTCGGGATCATTGAAATGGATTGTGTGGTAGAGTTTTGTAAGACCGAGCTCGTAAAAGTCTCGATGAGTTTTGCAGAGGTTGAGAAGATCACAAATCGGAAGGTAGTTGATGATCTGTAGCCAGATCTCTGATGAGAGTATGGCTACAGGTGTGGGTGATATTTGCGAGCTAGCCCCTGGCAGTCTGAAGAGAGCCATTGATTCCGATATCATGGTCAATAAACACTTTGACCGACGACGAAGCAGTTGGCTCTGTATCGTAGTGGGAGAATGGAGAAGAAATGACAATGTGGCTGGATGAGATATGGCCGGGTCAACAATTGGGCAAAACCAACGATGTCAAATCTGAAAGAGTGAATACCACCCAATCCCTATCAACGGCCTAGGCATATCGCAGCCTTAGCATTGCAAGCGCCACACTACGTCACTTTGACTTTTCTCAACAACCACCTATCTCAATGTGAACCGCCATTTGTTGCCCGCCCTGAAACCATTAGAGCCTGCGGAAGTATGTATCTGCCGTACTGTGAACTCCAATAAAGCCACAGAACTCGGTGAATATCGTCAATAAGACACTGGCCTCAATTCCGTATGTACAGTGCACCAGCAGGTGAATTTGAGACCTCAACAATATTCACCTGAGCACCGTATGCTATCAACCTCACCGTCTGGAACATCATATGCAATGTTTCTTGTAAGATTTGGGTTCTTATCGCCGATATCAACTCGCTTGGAATTTCCATATTCTCCACACATCTTCCCCGTCTCACCCCCGCTCAACACTTTGGAAGTCTTCGTCTTCCCATGTTAAATAATAGAAGTTCGACTCCATCTGGTCAAGAATCGCTTGATATGTTGTCCACTCGAACTAGGCATTTATCTGCTTCCTGAAACCATGTCACCTCACCCACCATCCCACCATCCAAGCTCTCCCTCCCGATGTCATGCCATACTGTAGCAGGGCAGATCAAAAACAAATTAAAGTTTGCTCATATTCGTCATTCTAACTACGAACCTGGGAATACTGTTCGATTATGAACATTCCAGCATATATGTATATGGAGCCAGCCTGTTCAAACACAGCTTGACGATGCCTGCCTAATCTCACAAACTAAATGAAATCCATCCTTGTACCAAACCCGGGTATTTGAACGCCATATCATTGTTGCACACCCCTTTGACCATCAGACTCGACCAAAATTCGCACTCATGTACACGGTCAGGGAACGTTCTTGACGTCCCCCCATACACCACTAATCTCAACTCCAAGATTGATGATTGTGCTGATACTCCAAAGAATAATCAAGCCCCATCCGATTCTTTTGCTCATGACCCATTTGTTGAGTGGCACCACGACCAAAAGTCCAACCAAAGTTACTAGTAGCGAAATGCCGCTGACCATCAAAGTCCCACTGACTTCAATCTGGTACGGTCTGTAATGAAACTTCTTATCAGGATGCTTATGGTGCTTTTCGTTGGCTTCCTTGATTGTCATATACAGGCCGCTAATTCCAATGCCGAGAAGGATGTTGAGCATCGGGCCACCGAAGCAGGCCGACAGAGCCATGACCGGATATCCAAGTCGAGCCACCGTAATGTCAGCTACGAGATCTCCCAATGAATTGCCGACAGCAAATATTGTGAGACCAAGAATCGCATCCGAGATACCCAAGATGACACCAAATGCTTTCAGTACTCCGACTACTTCGTTAGCGATTGTTGATATCCAAGCTATGGCGACGACGAATCCGAGGAAGCAAAGCACGAATCTGTACTTTGGCGGCTGATTGGGACTAGTCGTAAGGATCAATATTCCAAACATAATTAATGATCCGAGTAGAGAGAAGAGCACAAGCTTTATGAACAGCCTTAGTCCGCCATCCTCGGTATTAGCCCACACAATTGTAATGACGAACAATGGCGCCGTAAAAATTTGAAGGGCAACAAGCCACCGATTCCAATCACGTGGTTCAAGGGAGGTGTCATTCTCAGCCTCAACTTCGACCGGGTCGGATACGTTGTGCTTTGATTGCGCAGCAGAGGCTGTAATACTGTTGGGATGAAAGTGATGATTATGCAAATTTTCGACAGACACGGCCACTGATGCCAGGTTCTGACGACTATTGGGGCCGAGGAGTGGCGAGCGAGGGGCAGACCGAGGCTGGTCGTCGTGGGTCAGTGTAGCTCTTCTATACCTAATCCATTCAGGTTCCAGAGACGGGCTGTCTGGAGTCAAGGCAGGGCCGTTGCTCATTCCTCTCACGTGCGAGGCTTGCCTAGATGGCAAAACAGATTCTGGTTCCTCGTTCGATTCTGGGGTGTCCGACTCTACCACAGGTAGAGTGATGGCAAGAAGGAAGATACTCGGAGCCGATATAACACTGACAAATTTGTCCCAGATACTCTTCTCTCTCCAAGTGTAAAGGGTGGGGAATAGCGTGGATGCCAAAACGTGAGGACTGGGTAGAACTCCGTAAGGCCACCATCTGATCGGTCTCTCCTGATGTTCGTCCTCTTCATGATTGACGTATGTGGATTGAGGGGTCAATGAGACTGCCTCGGGAAGGATAAGACTTGGAGCTTTTGAACTAACAGCAGACATGGGAAGTGGTGAGTCTGTGTAAGGTGGGAATTGAATTGAAGGTGACAATGTCCGGGAGTGCGAGCTTTCTCTTGATGAAGGGCCAGGAATTTGTAGGCGCGGACGGCCAGCAGGCCTAGATTTGGTTCGTGGTGAGTCCTGGGGAGAATCAAATTCAGCCGGGAACTCAGTCCGGAGCTGACGTGCCCCGGGAAAGCTTTCATCTGGAGGTGCAAGAGTATTTCCATATCTTTCATGAGAAGGAGATGGACTCGCGTCTCTTGACTTAGGTGACGGTGGGATTGACAAGGTTGGTGATTTAGGCGGTATGTTTTCCGCATCCCCGCTAGCAACCGAGACGTTGAAGTTTTGAGGGAATGTAGGAGTGGATGCTACGACCCCAATATCCGGAACATTTGCAACAGTGAATGCAGCAGGATTGGGATCGCCTCGAGCCTGAGCGTCGTTCATTGAGACCGCTCGGGCTCTGGTCGACTGCTCTGTAGCATCATCAGCTGGTGTTACAACAACACCGGATGGATTGTCTGAATATGGCTCCAATGCTGGACTTCTGTTTTCGGTCGATTGTGTAGGGTCGTCAGAATACCGGCGGAGGTGGATTGACCGGGCATGAGATCCCCGCGACTTTTGCAGAGATGACAGCACAGATCTGAACTCCAAAGCACCAACCAAACTTGGACGGATAGGCGTAATGGTGTTTCTACGAACACCAGCAGGTCGTGTGACTCGCATGCTATTTGCCATTTCCGCTTGAAGGTGCATCCCTCGTTCATCGTCGCCATCCTCATCGCTATCACCATCCTGGCCCCCAAAAGCAGGACTAGATGCTCGCTCTAAAGCTGCGAAATCTTCTGCATCTCTGTATCTTGCGCCATCACCAGCCACTGCGTCCCCATCGTCATCTTCTTCTTGAACTTCGATTTCCTCGTTTGAAACAGCAAGATATTGACCCCGGGCAGCTGCATTCCTCTCCTTGCGAACTCTCTTCCTGGTGAGATACCAGTGCCAGGCGACGACCGTGATCACATAGAAAACATAAAATCCAATCATAACACAACATTCCCATAGATGAAGCGCCCCGTCCGCCAGAAAAACCAAACTAAAGCTTGCGGCGACGATGAAAAAGCCCACATCTCGTATAAATGATTTCTTTCCCACCCTGAACTCTCTCACCAGAGCCATTGATCCTGCAACGACTGCCGTGATGAACCCAGCTGCCCCGATTAATTCTCCAACAGCCAGACTTCCACTGTGCGAGTTCATTGCTGCAAAGGTCGAAAACACGTCTGGACTTCCATTTCCGAAGGCCAAAAAGGTTACTCCCGCCATACTCTCACTCATTCCCAGTATAGAAGCAATGGTGCTCAGGTTAATGCAGAAGAAATCGGAAGCGGCAATGCCAATTGTTGTAAAGAGGAGGGCGAGCCATAGTGCTAGTATTATGAAGGCAACGGGTTGCGCTGACTGGAGATCGCAATAGTACAGCGATAAGTAGGAAAAGAGTCCCGCCTCTTCATCTGGGCAGTTGGCCTTAATGAAGGCGCACTTGTCCGCTGGATTGATAATATCGTGAACCCGACGACACTAAAAATTGGTTAGAATGTGGATGAGATTCCAAAAGGGCTGCAGAATATTCATACTTCTTCGTCTCGTTTCACCAACCCTGAGCCACCCAGCTGTTCCAGCGCTCTTTTTTGTGCAACTCCATGCTGATATCCATGACGGTATTTCGCAGATTGGTCTGCAACGAGACTCAGGACTGCGCAGAGTGATATACAGAGAATCGTGAGGTAGAAAGCGCGGAAATTAAACCTCCTGCTGCGTTGGACACGGAAAGTTTGCGACTGGCGATCCCGAGGCATATTTGAGGATTGAAGTCGCATGTTTGAATATCATGATAATTGGAAACAACCGACGGAGAAGGCGACAGTAATATTATAGTAGCGGCGTCAGATGGGAATCCAGAGGCGAATAACGAGTCTGCCAGTTCTGCATCGTTCTTGTGAATGGAAGGAGGGCAGGGCAGGCGATCGGGGTTGCGCCAGCCCAGGTGTGAGGCAGAATTATGAAGGTGGAGGGACAGAAGGTCGTCCAGGGCAGAGCTTGGAGAGAGGCAAGATGACGAAGCTTGATTCTAGCCAAGTTCCTCTGCACAACGGACTGGCTCCGCAGGAGTCTGCCAATCAAGATGGTGTGGTGTATCGCGGATTCCAAAAGAATACCCGGCAATTTTGAAACTGGCGATGTTTGTCAACGGGATAAACTGAAGCGCAAACGCTACACAGATGTTGGCAGGTGGGTGTTGGTAGCGTCGCCAGCGAATTGGTGACATGATGGCACACCGTAAACTTTGCTGGCGCTGTTCAAGCGAGAGGGACGGGGTTGAGACTCGAGGGGTACACATTCACATCAAGGCCAAGCAATTATTATGCCAAGATACCACTAGTCCGAAACGGTCGTCAAGTCAACACTACCCATTTCATTGAAAACAAACGCGACTGCGCGACCGCATTTTCGATGGAAATCAATTTATGAATACGACCAACGAAACCACCTGTTAACGACCAGTTTACAACACCGCATCAAAGATGCCACGAGTCTCTCAAAACCCGCGCGGGAGTAGCGCTAGGCTCCCTTCCAGCTCTATGGCTGGCTCGCCATTCAAATCGCCGGTCAAGTCAGCAAATATGATTCTGTAGGAGAAGGCAAGGCACTGACAATACATTCTAGAATTCCACTCAACGACGATGCGTCCGAAAAGGCGAAAAGACTGCAATCGCGGCATGCTCTTCATGATATTCAAATGAATCAAATCAAAGCCGCCGCTTCTCCAATGCGCAAACTTTCCAGTTTTGACCGAGCAGCCAGTTCTTCCCCTTCTTCGAGCAGCAAAACACCCCGCCGAACCGCCGGAGACGAGAATGACCTTGATGGAGGAGTTATGATAGTCGGTGGAAATGCCGTCACACCTATGAAGCGTGTGCCTTTACTAGCAAACTTCGAGGAATGGATGAAGATGGCAACAGACAATAAAATCAATGCAACGAACTCCTGGAATTTCGCCCTTATCGACTACTTTCACGATATGTCGCTTTTGAAGGAAGGAGATGGCGTTAACTTCCAGAGAGCCAGTGTTACATTAGATGGTTGTGTTAAGATTTATACCAGTAGAGTCGACAGTGTTGCAACCGAGACTGGAAAACTTCTGAGTGGTCTAGCAGACAGTGGAAACTCGAAGAAAAAGAAGGGAGAAAGTGAAGAGGGAGAAGAAAGCGAGGAAGAAGTAGAGGATGAGAACGGAGTAGTACAGAAGAAGCCAAAGAAGAGGGTATGTCTATCCACCCTCTATTTTGGTGGTCGTCCATTTTTTCCTTGTATTACAACGAATGGTTGTTGAGTCTATTCTTGCATCCAACCAGACATGCCATCGGAGAAGGTTTTGTGCCATACAATACTAACAAAATCTTAGGCACAGCGTTCCTCTGAAGCGACTTTAGCAACTTCGTTTGCATCCCTACAGTTAAAAAAGTTCGAGCTTGAATTCTCGGTCGATCCGCTGTTTAAAAAGGCCTCCGCAGATTTCGATGAAGGTGGAGCAAAGGGCCTTCTCTTGAACCATTTGTCAATTGATTCTCAGGGTCGTATTGTCTTCGATAGCAGTGATGATGCTGGAGATGCATCAGCAGAAGGTAAAAGTACTAGACGCAAGAATGATGGACTTGTGGAGGACGAGGAAGATGAGCCGGATGAAGACGAGGGAATCACTTTAATGCCTATTGAGGAAGAGGAGGAAGATGTTGAAATTGACGTTGGTGCTCTTGGGGCCAGATTTTTCCCGAATCTTGATATACTGGAAGAGCAAGATGTTTGCCCTTCTCTCAAGAACTTCGACTTGGGTGACCCCTCTGGATCCATGGATATTCCGTTCTTAAAAGCCCCCGAAGATTGGCGACAAGAGAAGGATAAGCCTGAGGAGGAACATCACGCCATCGGCGACAAATCTGGCTTCTTCCTTGACGATGAAAATCCAGCTGGTTTCGACGATGACGATGATGGACTGCTAGGAAACTTTGACATTCCAGCCGATGCAGGCTTTGGTGAAGGAGGCGAGGCGTGGGCTCGTGATGCCGCGATCGAGACTCGAATGCGTGTACACAGTATCGAAAACGATGAAATGGGAGTTATGGATGGAGACGACGGTGACGGAGGAAGAGCTGGCTCGTTCGACCCAGAGACTGGGGAGTACGTGATTTCACTGGATCATGGAGCCAAAGTACAAGGTGGACACGATGACATTCTTAGCTATTTCGACGAAGCTCTGCAGAAGAACTGGGCAGGACCAGAGCATTGGAGAATTCGAAAGATCAAAGATATCAATAAGCCAACCCTGGCAACGAAAACAAGGAAAGAGAAAGAGGTCTTCGAGATTGACTTTGAGTCACCTCTCAGTGCCAACCTTGCAGAAACCATCTACACTCCAGCCTCGTCAAACTCCGTCATTTCGCTCCCAAAGAAAGATTGGAAGTCCAAGACGAAGAACCTACTACCTGATGACAAACACTTCAATTCCAAGCAACTCTTACGACTCTTCCTCAAACCAAGAGCTCGCATGGGTAGTCGAAAGCCAGGCTTCAGTGCCAAAGCTGGTACTTTCACCCAAAAGGTCGAAGATGATGTTCCAGAAGGTGAGATGGATGAAGCATACTGGGCACGCAAAGAAGAGCCAGCTGGTGTTGATGAGGATGCTACACCGCAAGGCGACTACGATGCCAATTTCTTCCAGGACGACGGCATGCCAATGGCTGGTGGAATCGACGATGACGACGACATTGAATTTGCTGACGCTCGCGACCACTTTTCACCTGGTGCTGAAGAGCGAGGTGCCAATGGAATCGCTGGTATCAATAATTTGATTGGTGGCGACATGGCACACGCTACGGAGGGCGCCGAAGGTGCCTTTGGAACGCAGCTAGTCACACAGAGTCGGAGACTTAGACCAGAATACGTCCAATATGCTCGTGTTGCAAAGAAGGTTGATGTCCGAAGACTCAAGGAGGAGTTGTGGCGTGGCATGGGCATCGAAACTCTTGAACCTGTAAGTTGCATCCACAATAATTCATCACATTTTCTAAGTCCTGCGCAGGTACCTCCCAAAACTCCGAGCCGTCTCCCAACGCCTCAGCCTGAACCCAAAAAAGGCGAGGATGGAAGTCTCAAGTTCACGTCCATCATGCAAAACTTACAGAGTGTTTACCCGAAGCAAGCCATGAACGATATCTCTACCAGTTACTGTTTCATCTGTTTATTGCATTTGGCTAATGAGAAGGGGCTGGTGATTGAGAAGCAAGAAGGCTTGATGGAGTTGGATATCAGGAAAGATCATACTGCTGAGATTACTGTTGGTGGTTAATTGTGTTTTGGATGTAAGATTTGCAACATGTCATGACTGTGCTTTGGCGTTGTAGGGTGCATTGCAGGAGGAAAGGTTAATGATTATGACACATTTTCAATTTATGCTCGTTCATTCATGATATTTATCTGCTTTCGAGTATAACACCATTGACACGGCATTCTTGCCCATTCAAAGGGGCTGCAGAGCAGGTCCTACTGTCAATCTTACACCTCAAAGGTATTCAAGTCTCCAAAAATTTGTTCACGGTCCATTCACATTATCTTCTGAACTAACTGGATTACGGCGACTATCCTCAATATCTTTCAAAATCCCAAAGAGCCAATTCGCAAGAAGGTTCGCCAGCGATCCATCCGTTCTTGTGGAGTGCGAAGAAGTCATCCAATCTACCTAGTCAGTATCTGAGGAATTAGCTGGTGAGTTTCCAGCACAGACAGGGCATGGCCCCGCTACATTTGTGTCTGCGAAATCGAGATTCAAAGGGAGATCTCTGAAGAAGCCAGAGGCAGGTCGGCAAGGATTGACTGCTCTCAATCTCGAGTTGTCACAATTGCCGATCTCGTATCGTTGCAGGTGTTTATCGGGAATACGCTTGCACCCTGCGTATGTCTTGCATGCCCAGAAGCACATTGTTTTGGAGATTGGTCCGTAAGTTTGTTAGGTCGGATTTGTGATTTGATACTGCCTTATTACTTGCTTAGTAGCCTGGACAGTGAAAATCGGTATTGTCGGTACAAGAAGATAGCTTTGCGGGGATGAGATTCTGATGAGTATCTTGTTTCGAATCTATAGACAGAACTTTCCTGTTGAATAGAGGGCATGAATGGTGCTCTGTGAAAGCTACCAATTGCCTTTAGATAATTTGAAGCGTGCGTGAATCGAGATGGTTGAATCTGGGGACATGGGCAAAAAGACTAATTTAAAGAAGTTGTAACAACATGCAGGGAAAATTTGTGAATCCGGCCACTCTAGCACACTCAATCTTATGGGTTACTTATGACAACAAAATTTTCGGAATACACTTAGTTGTTCTGTTACTCGCATGTACTATGGCGAGGCATTCTTCTTCTACCTTTGGTGGATCCCATAGACCCTCAATGATAATGCCAAGGCCGAAACCCAAGTGTCATACTTGAGACCTCAACAGCCAAAGCAACAACATATTAAACCTAGGCTACCGCTCATCACATATTCCAAGCTCCAAACAATATCAATATGTTTCTTGCTCACGTTTTCAGGACCAACGGCCCGATACAGTAGAGCCCATCATGCAGTCAATCTCTCCTCAGTGCTAGATTTAGGCGAATATATGTCTTTGAGCTTTCACATACGACCATAGACTGAAGAGAATTGGGCATCCCGTCCGCTCTGCCATACACAAGCTTCAGATCGGTTGATTAGTAGTTGGGTGGGTGACCACCAGCGAATCCCAGCTGTTGTATGTTTTTTTGTTTTTTTGGAAACCTTTTGGAAGTGCATGTCATGAATGATGAGATGACAAACTAGCCTAAGAATTTTGTTTTCAGTGATGAGATCTTGACTGTCACTGTTTTCTGGTTCATTTACTTTAGAGATAAATAGCTTATGGTGAGTTTCGTTTACTTTTTGGGCTTGTGCTGAGTTTGCGTGCTGTGGTGTGAGAGATGGAGGGGCACGATTAACAACACCAGCAACACTTCAACAGAACAATTGTGTATGTAAACTTTCGGCTATCAAAAATGCATTAGATATTTTAATTCTTGCTTGTTATCACGTAGATAATTTCACAGGTCAAGACTTTTGAGGTGTATGTTGCATTCATTGATCGTAAAGTCATTAATCGTCATCACTATTTTCAACTCCATTTTCAACTCATCAGGCCATCTCAGGTACAACACTTGCGCTTCAGGGAACAAAACATGTCAATCCTCATCTACCAACCCATCCATTCCATCACTTTGCGCTCCTTTCTCAAGGAAACTTAGTTGTAATCCACATCTCACCAATCGTCTCCAAAAAGTTCATCCCGCCTCTCCAATCCGTCCAATTGTGATTTAGAATGCCATACGTATCATCCGCTTCCACTACACCAGTATTGATATAATAACTCCCCTGTAAACACCACACCGCCCAATCAATATCATGCTCAACCAAATACCTGACCATATACTCCTTAAACCTGGCCTCCCTCTCCTGTCCCAACTCAGGAATCTGCGCCCATCCAAACTCACTGAACCAAATTGGTCCCGTGTACTCCTTGCCTTCCTCAAGGAGATATCCAAACATATGATTCATGTAGTTTGTCCACGCGGTGTAGTTATCAATGTGTGCGAAGCCCGTCACGTCGCTACCCCATGAGTAAGCGTGGTATTCATACACGACTTTGTTGTCGAGTTTTGAGCGATCGAAAGGCTGGTCACGGAGAAAGGAAAAGTCATTGAAGTAATCCACGCCGCCGAAGGAAATCAATAAATCTGGATTGGCGGCGTGAACGGTAGCAGCGCCTTGTCCAACATATTTATGCCAGTCGGAATGACTGGTACCGGGGGCGTCTTGGTCGCCTACAGCGCGAAGTTCGTTGCGAAGGCCCATGCCGATTACGTTTGGGAAGTCACGCGAGAAAATAGCCATGTCGTGGAGACCGTTGAGCCATTTTTGTGTATCGAAGAAGCGAGAGTTGGAGGCGTTGTACCCCGAAGCGGTATTCCACCAGCCGTTACCGTCATCGAGACTACAGCACCATACGGCGTGGGAAGTGTGATTATCGAGGATCACTTTCACGCCGTGGGTGCCGAGGGCGGTTATGACTCGGCGGAAGACGTCGAGGGTGCTGGCGTCTGCGAGCCAGGGATTGTTTTTGACAGCTTTGGCGAAGACGGCGTTGATGTTGTCGAGGACGCCGTAGCTTAGTTCCGAGGCGTGGAACGAGGAGGCGACTTTCTGTGTGGGGTTGAGGGCCATGTCCATGGAGTAGGTTAGGCGGACGCAGTTGAAACCTGCAGAGGAGACCCAGAGGGCGATGGCTTCAACAGATTGCCAGTTTAGTCCTTCAGGGATTTTGGGTGCGTCGGCTCCTGCCCCTGTGGTTGAGTGGCATGAGTTAGTACTGTTGAATTGCGAAGGAAGTTGTAGCACTGGATTATGTTGCCTAAGAGCGTGCAGTACTTACAATTAACACATCTGAGCTTGAAGCGTTGGCCATTGGAATCAACGATGTAGCGACCGGAAGTGCTAAGTGCTGTACTTGAGGATGAATTTGTAGCTGCCACAGTAATATCAACAAGAGCGCTGACGCCTACGAACACTTTGGCGAGGCTGGGAAACAACATGGCGACTCTGACGACTGAGGAGGATTTGAGATCAGGGAATCGAAAAGGCTTTGGAGTCGGCAAGTTCCATAACATTGAAGCAAAGTCAAGCTACTTATACAAAATCGAAAGAGCTTGAGCACATTAGCAAAACTTCACTATCCCTTTTGACGTCCGGCATTTTAACACCTCAATGACCGTAGATAGACTGAGTTCATCGTCTTATCAATTCCAAAAATCCATCATCCCATCACGAGAGCCTCGATCTGGAGAGAAAATTGTTCATCATGGGCCAAGAAGATCAAAAGTATCCACAAGTGCTTATACGTGATAAGCAACTTCCCCATACGACCCTATGTTTCGAGTCCGGTGAAACGGCGAACCGGTGGTTCATCAATCGTTAGACCGGACATGGAGAATGATTTTAGATCCTTCAGCTATGTGAAGGAGGGCAGATAGTGGGAGGTGGGAGGTGGGGTAGGCAATATGGAGTCTCAATTGTAGCTAGATGATCCGGCTTAAGTAACGTTACCCGGTGTTCATGATGTGAAGCGAGAAATATAAACAAGAAAGACTTGGCCCACTTCCTCTAACCGAGATGTCTGCTTTGGGACAAGATCGCTGAAACTTGTCATGGTCCTCCTAAGAAGGTAAAGTGTACGGGCAACGGCGAGCAGTAGGTCGCATAGGACAATGCAAGGCGAAATAAATCAATCGAAAGCGTGCAAATCGCAGAAAGCATATTAACTTACAGAAATTTCTTTCAGATGCTCAAACATAAGTCTGGGGATTCAAACGACTCGTGATCTCTATTATTCCATCTTGACATACATAAGTGGCTAAATTTCTACAAATTGGCTTTGACCCAAAGACCAAGTTTCTCCAGGCCGGCGTTGCCGTCATAAATGTCCCGCTCGACTGCTCGTGCGTTGATCTAATGATTATTAGTACACGAAACTTCATAAGGATTGTTTTCTTCTCGAAGTCACTCACATGCTTCATGCCCAGGTCGCTAATCTTCTCCACACCCAATAAACGCATCGCGGTCTCGATTTCTCCCTTAAGAACTTTTAAATAATTAGTAAGAAAAATATCATGGGTGATCACGAAAGATAAAACTCACTCTCAAAAGTCCTCTCCACACCCTCAGTACCTGCAGCTCCCAAACCGTACAAAGCAGCTCGTCCCACACCAACTGCCTTCGCACCCAAACATAATGCCTTGACTACATCTGTTCCTCTCTTGATACCTCCATCAACCCAAACCTCCACGCGCGAAAACACCTCTGGGCAATACTTCCTAATCTCCAACAGAGTATGCACAGCGGGCGGCGCGGTATCCATCGCTCTACCACCGTGATTCGAAAGGATAATCGCCTTGACCTGTGGTGTAAATTGTGCAGCTAGGTACGCATCCTCGTGTGTCTGGATACCCTTTAACACGATTGGCAAATCGGTATGCTGGGCTAGCCATTTCAATGTTGTCTTCCAGGTCAAATCCGCCGCTGTGCCCCAGAATAATTGTTGTCCCACACCTCCTCCACCAGGTCTTTTCTTGCCATCCTTTGTGCCAGCGGTAAGTGGAACATTCGACTCAACATCCTTTGATTTCTCATCGTGTTCTCGCTTTCCAGGCACCGGGGCATCTAGTGTCAAGACAATAAATTTGTAATGCTCCTTCATCTTGTTGATCTTGGCGATATACCCCTCGCTCTTCTTGCGGTCCTGCAGGACGTATAGTTGCCAACCGAAAATCTGGCCAGGAAGGGCTCCCTCAATAATTTGCTCCGGAGTCATTGACGCGTTATGGGATACGACCTGAAGGGCACCGAAAGAGGAAATTCCATGTGCGATACCACGCTCGCCATCAGGGTGCGCAAGACGGGCCATCGCTGCCGGGGAAACATAGAGGGGTGTGCCGACCTTGTGGCCGAGAAGAGTAGTGGAAGTGTCGCAGCGTGTACAGTCTACAAAGACTCGCGGGCGGAGGAGAATTTGGCGGTAAACTTGGTTGTTGAAGGATTTGGAGAATAGGTCATCAGACGCTGAGAAGTAGTATGCCCAGCATTTTGCAGACATTCGCTTTGTGGCCAGCTCTTCTATCTCGTCTAAGTTTAATAGACTCTGGATATCTACATCTTCGGGTATTTCCTTGGGCTTGACGACCACGGCGGTGGATTTGGGGATTGTGTCCGGATCAATGGGTCCGAGGTTACATGACGGATCGAGGTTTTCTTCGAGTGTGCCTTGGGGATGGATGGGATCGTAGTCTTCGGTTGCATCTTGTCCTGCAAGTTTGAGGATGATTTTCGAGCCACCGGGGTGAGAGGGGAGGAATTTGGTTACATCCCACACGTTTCCGTAGAGGGACACCCAACAAGATTCGGGCGTGTTGTGTTTGGCCACTGAGTGAAGGATGAGGAGTTAGCCCAGCATCTTTTTCGGATTGTCGAGGCTGGAAAAGCTCGTATGGACAAAATACTTACCTTCCAAAGCATCGAGTCCTTTACCCATTGTTGCAGCTATTCGGATGATTTTGGAGCAATTGAATGGAGAGGAGGATAGAGATACAAAATAATCAGTGAAATAAAATCAAGCCAACTCAGGAAATCTGGACAGTAAAGAAAGGACTCAACCAGCTCGGATCATCCCCGTCGTCCGCGTCCTGCAGCGCCGACGACCCAGCGAACTCGGCCCCAGTTCCACCGCATTTCGTGAGGAAATCCGAATCTTGGAGAAGCCAAGTCATCCCAACCCCGCCAGCCCACACAATGCAATTTATCCGTCGAATCAGCTGGGGCAATTGCTAAGCTGCCCCTGGCGATTGACGGCTATTGACTTTGCTTGGCGCAGGCCTGGAGGTTTGCGGAGAAACTTGCCGAAACGGGGAATGGGAAGGCTGCGATTGAGAACTTCGTATTGTCGTGATTCGTGACCATTACACAACATCGTGATGCTTCTTGATCTCCGATATGAGGAAATGCATCTCTGACCATCTCACAGACACACAGCCTGGAAATCCTACGGAGATGGAACTACTGAGAGTCAATGTTTGGTAATAGTCACCAGTGCCAAAACATGAAATTCGCACATGTTCGTCTATTCTACTCCTTAAAACGTAACCAACCATGGCCTCAACCTTCATACTGCAAGGATTCAATTTCGGTTACAGAAAACCTCGACTGTTACCCCAATTGATCACGATTCCATTCGACTCAAGTCCCCGACGGTTTACCAAATCGAGAGTTTAAGTCCTCCATCCGTAAAGCCTGGAGCTGCTTTACCCTCTTTTCATTATCAGCCAGACGTTGTGCTTCCTGAACTAGCAATTTCTGCTCTCTCATTCTCAACTGTAATGCTTCATCCCTCAGGCGTTTCTCTTCAAAAGGATCGTCATCCGAAATGGGCCTCGGTGACAAGTGGGTGAGTTCCGCCGGCGATTGTGGTAGTGTTTGCTCCGGAGTATCATACTCAGGAAGTCCTCTCTCAGGCTCTCCCACAAACTCTTCACTTGGAGATTCCTCGTAGTGCACTCCGTCGAACCGCTCAAAAAGCAGATCATTGTCATTTTCAATAGGTCTTGGTTCCAGCTCCTGTAGCAAATCGGTCCCAGGACTAGCTGCTCTGTCACCCGATTCTTCTGGCTCCTCTTCGTCTGGAAATTTGATCGGTAGACTATCTTTCAACCACGCCCCGCCGCCCCAACCCATTAGGCCCAGGATAAAGGTCATAGCCATGCACATAATGGCAAGAACAGCGAATTCTCGAAAACGACAGCCCATTTTGCCCTTCACAACATCTGGTTTGACATTGATCCAATTTTTGCCACGAATCTGACCGTCTAACAAACAGATTGTTGCGACAAATAAAGAGAAGGCAACCTGAGACAGCGTCAGTTTTTGTAGTATAATCGAAATACCAATTAGCAAAAACTGACTGATATATCAGGTCAACCGTGCAAGTTGAAAATGAGCGCTTGGAATTTCACTCTCTGGCGGTGTAAAGGCACACTGATCAGGGCTATGTAGAAAATCCGAAAGGAAAAACAGACAAACAAGCATGAAGAACACACCGTTGCAATGACCGTAGGAATCAGACACCAATTCTTAGTCCCCAACATCTTCTCCCTCGCAAACGTCCACGGCAAAAACAAGAACACACAAATTGCACAGCACAAACCACAGAACCACAGCACGATCGGGATCTTCAGCTCATATGCCATGATCAAAGCATCCGGAGATATGGGTCTCCAACCATGCATGTAATCCATCTCCATCTGATGGAAAGGGGAAAACATGTCGATTGTACCGATCGGCCGAAACTGGCAAGTTGAGTTTTCGGTTTTCTTGGAGTTGGTGAGGATGCTATCGGCACCCTTGGCTTTGGCATAGTAGCCTTTGCAGATCCAGAGGAAAGAGACAGAGTACCAGTCGTGTGCTCCGAGGTAGTATTTCTGGTATGGATTGTCGTCATTAGGAGGGGAAGGGTGGCCGTCTACGGGGACGAGAGATGATGTGTTGAACTTGAAGCAAGTATGTTAGTAACGATGGAAAACGCTGCAGAATAGCAGATGTACCATAAGAATCGACAGACCATCGCTCCGGGCCTCATTCAATACGAAGGGTAAGATTGCGAACAGTAGACCAAAGAGCGCAAAAATCCAGGCAAGTAGCAGGATCCAGCGAATGCGAAGGGACGAATTGACAACGCCTCGGACCTTTTGCGGAGAGAGAGCCATGTGTGCAATGAATAATGAAACTGGAAAGATATTCAAATAACAAGGATAGACTGATTTTGGGAATTGGGTTACGACATGAACATCAAGGAGCAATGAAACAAATGGAACAGTCGAAAGTCTGTCCTGGCCCTTGGCCATCAGAGGCACAAGTCGATGTGAAAAAGTGCAGGCACGAATCCAACACCCCTTCCATTTCTCTCCCATAATCAACTCCCTTTTGATGAGGGATCTCCCTCTCCAAAATCCTAGACGGATGAAGGAGACATCATCTTCCGATATTGTGGCTTCAACGGCTCTTCAGTATCAACTCGTGGGGTATTGTTCTTCCCGTCATTAAACGTATACTCCATAGCATCCAGATCCACATTTTTGAATGATCTCACCTATCATCAATTAGAATCAATTCATACTCTAAAAGCAAGAAAGAAAGGAACAGCAAGAAGCATATGAGATTCTTTAGAAATGGCTCACATTCACCGCGATAATATCCATTCTCGGATCTTTCTCGCCTGGTTCACCTGGCTCGGCCATCCTCAAATCAATCGCCAAACTACTCCCGCAGGTCTTGCAGAACTTGTGGTAGCGTTTTTTGGTATTGAAATTGTATGATCCTAGATTTTCTAGGCCTAAATCTTGGGGATTTCAATGTCAGCTTCCACACAGGCAACCACAACATCCGGCCTTAGCCACTTAGGTACCAATTTCTTGCGGATGCGAGGATGATTACCTCGGGTGAAAATCACATCTCGACGGAGTGGATACACGAGGAGATATCCATTCCTTGTGCAAATGGAGCAGCTACATGTGTTGACGGGATATTTGGGAAATGGGTATTTCAGAGTGACTTCGAATTGGACGGCTCCACATTGACAGGATGCTTCGTGTGTGGTTCGTTCGTCGGTTTCTTCGACTAGCATGATGCTGTAGTCGGTTGGACGGGCAGGTGTGCGTGGGGTGGTCATGTTGAGAAATTTCTGGACTTATGGGCAGAAGATTTTGGGATGGAGGGAGGGCCTATTCAATAGAGGCTGTGGAGAAGGAGTTCTTATGGGATTTTGAATGAAGATCTTCCTGTTAATTGGTGCAAATGATAACCGTGATTATGGTGGTGAAGTTGTAGGAATAACCCATTCTGTTTCGATGAGCCAGAGAGCTTCTGCCTCAAGGTCGTGAGCATGATGTAGTGGCAAGTGTCATAAGTCTCCGGTCGAGGGTTGAAAGTCTCCGATTGATCTTGACCAAGAAAACAGAAGTCCTATCTAAACGACAATTCGTAGTAGTACGACGCGCTACAACCAGACTGACAGCCAGGTGAGATCAAATCACTTAGCATGATGACTGCCAAATTCAGAAATGTGAATAGGTGTGTTGAAGATTGGTCCAAAGGTTACCTGAATACGAGGTATCCCACTGGTCCTGTGGTACAACCGTTGTTGCCGCCCAACATGTTAACAAGGAGTGACCAGAGCACGTCTGATTCAGGTCGAAGGAAGATTCAACCAAGATGAGCTGGTTTATTAATAATGCATTGACTCAAAGGGGAAAACTTTTCCATTCTGCATCATATGTTCGGAGATTTAATTTTGTGGTGTCGAAAAGGACCGTAAACTCAAAGTTCAAATCCCCCTCCAAAGCCCTTCAGCTCCCCGCCAATTCTGAATCCATAGAGGAAGCAAGGGATGAGTGAGAATTGGGTCGACAGCCATTTTGACAAAGCATTCTACAGGCCAGGACAATAACTTCCTTTGATAGTTTCTTGTAAGAAGATGTTTAAAAAGACAGGAGTACTGGGTGATGTACCTACGCAGTGATGCAGCGGAGTGTACCAAAATATCAGGTCACCAGGATTCAGGTCAGATCCCGATTGTGTGAGCAAAGTACCTCGAGGTAAGCAAAGACAGAGCACACATTTCCGTGGATACCACGGATTCCAAGCCCACGGCGGGAATAAGACATGGGGAGTCATAAATTTAGGCACTGAATTGCCTATGCCATCCCGGCCCCATTCGGTGATGTCGCATGAGATCTGGAGATTCTGGAAACTCGGGAGAAGTCGTTTGGCCGAGAGAATATCACGGAGCCAGAGCTGATTAGCAAAGCACCTCGGGCACCACAAAACGCGAGGCTGAAAGATCCCATTCCAGCCCGTCGATTGGCCATGGCTCAATTTAGCTCACAAGCGAGAAAGTCTGGTTGGTCCCGACAACAACTCGCGAGTCTTCTGACCCAACAACGCATTCCGTGTTCCTCCCAAAACAAGCCAAACAGGGGGAAGGCTGAGAGGGAGCAGCAAACTCGTAACTTTCCGAGCTTCCTGTAGCATTCTGACTTCTTGATCATTTCCGCATTGTCGTAAACAGCCCAAATGACGTGAGTGTTCCCTTCGATAATCCGTCTTTCCCGCGTTGCTCATTGGTCCCAGCACAGGCTTTTGTGGTTTTGCATGTCCTGATTGTTGCAGAGTTTGCTGCAACTGGATTATGCAAGCAGATATTCAGAGATATTGATAGGGTGCCCGTCGCAGCCTTGTCGCCCAGGCTGGAATGCACAGTCAGGACCTCCTCGGCGACAGGGCTGCTCCTCGCCTCGTACAGAGAAGGCTGAACCTATGGAGGCGTATAAGATTTGTACCTCCTCCAGCTGAGGCAGGACTTTTGTTTCCTTTCCTCATCACTTCACTCTCAAAGAAAACAATCACTAGTCTACAACACCTAGAACTCCATAGTCGTACAGACTCAATCCAATATATCTACACCAGGTATATACCTATATTTCCATCCAACAGGACACCAACATAACACCTCGATGTACGTCGCACGAGCAACAACGCGAGTCCCCCTCACCAAACAAACTGCAACGCAGTTCTCCAAGGCCGTTGCTGGCTTCGTTCAGAGCAATGGCCTTTCAACCAGCACTACAGGTCTGCGTCTAAGCAACATGCACATCCAATCTAGCCATCGAAGCTTCTCCTCCACCTCCCAGACCCGTCTTCGAGATTATTTTCCCGAGCCAGAACACCACCAAATTCTCAAGACCGATCCAGCATGGCCACATCCAGAGTAAGTTCCTCTCATTGTGCCTGCATTGGCAAAACAAGGGTCTTGGCTGACTTCAATTACTCTTAACAGCTTCACAGAAGAGCAGATGACAAAGAACATCTACTTTGCACACCGCGAACCCAAGGACTTCTCTGACCGAGTCGCTCTCACTATGGTCCGCACCCTTCGCAAAATCACTGACATCGCAACCCGCTACAAGCACGATGTCGACGTTCCAGCCACGGCATCCTCGCCCTCCCCAGTAACCACCACCAAACCCTACGGAATGAGTGAATCCAAATGGCTCATCCGTTTCATCTTCCTTGAATCCGTTGCCGCCGTCCCAGGTATGGTAGGAGGAATGCTCCGTCACTTGCACTCCCTTCGTCGTCTCCAACGAGACAACGGATGGATCGAAACACTCTTAGAGGAAGCCTACAACGAGCGAATGCACCTCTTGACATTCCTGAAGATGGCCGAACCAGGATGGTTCATGAAGATCATGATTCTCGGCGCCCAAGGTGTCTTCTTCAACAGCATGTTCCTATCGTACCTCATCTCACCCCGAACATGCCATCGCTTCGTCGGATATCTCGAAGAAGAAGCCGTTCTCACCTACACCCTTGCCATCGCCGATATCGAGAAAGGCCATCTTCCCAAATGGGCAGATGAGAAGTTCAAGGTTCCAGACCTGGCAGTGAATTATTGGAATATGCCAGAGGGCAAGCGAACCATGAGGGATGTTTTGCTCTACATCAGAGCTGATGAGGCGAAGCACAGGGAGGTCAATCACACACTCGGAAATTTGGACCAGAAGAAAGATCCCAATCCATATGTGAGTGAGTATAAGAATGGAAATGGGGCAACTGGCGGGAAGCCAAGACCGACCAAGGGAATTGAAAATACCGGTCTCAAGCCAGTTGGATGGGAGAGATCAGAGGTGATTTGAGCAAAAGAATGAATGTCGGAGAGCGGAATATATGCTGGTAGTGATGCTACCAAATTTTTTGGCTTGCGCGGGATGGCGTTTACGGAGAGTGTTTTGCTTGGGCTTCTCATTTGAAGTGGTTCGTACGACTTGACTTGGGCACGAGGGATTAGAACATCCGGATTTTTTGCTTCTGTTCTTTCAAAAACAAAAAGACTTTGTTTTGCATAGCTTACCTATTCTTGTATAAATACATCGATTTTTTTTCCAAAGCGTTTTACATTTTTGTTCAAGATTCAGTAGAATGGCGTTCTGGTATAAGTCATCTGAAGATAGATCGCCCCCTGCTTCATGGATTCAGCACTCTTCACAGAGCTTCATAGACAGATAGGTTGATGGATGGACAGATAGTAATCAAAAGTGATTACCACAAGACTGTACTTGTAAATCTAGAGTCATCTGATGTGCTAGTGACAATCTGACCACCATGGCGACTTCGACCAGCCAGTGGAGGTGGCTGGAGGCGGAAGGTGGTGGACTTGAGACTTCGGTACAATATCTATGCCAAAACAACAGTAGCCAACAAGAATTGTTACACTGCTTGCTTTTCAGGTTTCACATAGCAGACTGCGTATCTCTGTCGTTTATGTGAGAATACATGGAGGAAATATTCTCATGATTCCGAGTCTTCCCTAGACAAAAATAAGATGGGCGGAAGTATCGTGCCAAGGCTACATCCAAACATTGGACATCGAACACCTTGCCATGGCATCACAGAATAATAGATAGGCTTGCTGAAATTTTAAAGTCATTCAATTGGAGCTTCGATATATTCATCCTCATCTCTAGGTAATCTATCGATCCCCCAGTCCAAAATATGCACAGAAAGTAGGTGGTCGTACCCGGCTTTCTGAAACAGCAACTGAAGAAGAAGAAAAACGCCGATCGCTCCATCCATGCATGAAAGTATAAGCTATGAACGTTCGCGTGTGAACAACATGACCATTTAGCCCTCGACTCAATATCCCACTTTCCTCATCTATCCACCCCCCGCATTATTACAATATGTACGATTTGTGTTCTTCAATCTGCTTCGTATACTCCCCCCCTCTCTTCTTTCATGATCGCTTCAAGCAAAAGTCATGCTGATCTCCTTCTCATGTCCAAAATCATCATCATCTTCGTCCGCCCACGCATTCCTCTCCAAGTCCATACCACCGCCTGGCTGGCCATAACCACCACCTGGCTGTCCATATGCAGTACTGCTGCCGCCGACGCTGCCATATCCTAACCCCAAGCCAACAGGCGTGGTGCTGCTACTTTTGAGCTCAGGTCTTTGAATAATCGCTGCTCTGTCCACCGCCTCGTCTCGTGGCGGGAAGGAATACGGTTGTTGAGGAGTGGTTGTTGTTGAAGGTTTGTTGTACAAGGAAGGAGTAGAATTGCGTGGAGGTGTGTCATAAGCATCATCAAAGGTCATCTGAATCTCGCTTGATTCTCTCTTGCGAGGTTGATCGTCTAGATTTCGCACTGATGGAAGATCCTCGTCATAGCTGTCTTTCCGTTGTGGCTTAGGGGAGGAGTTGCTGGAAGATCTGAAGTCGTTGGGTGGTAAGGGCGCAGGGAAGGAGCGAGTTGCTCGCAAAGGTTCTCGGGGACTAGTGATCGATGGGGCAATTTCCAACTTCATGGGCGGCAAAGTAGATTTAAGTTCCTTGACCTCAATCATCTCGCTCGCAAGCTCAGCTCTGATGGCTTCAACATCAAACAACACCCCATCATTATTACTTCCTGAGCCTCCATCAGTTTTCCCATCCTCCGTTCTGGTCTCCTGATAGGTCTCCCATTCTTTCTTTTCTACATTCTTCTTCTTTCTGTTCCTGCCAAACAAGGAGAACTTGCCCTTTCCGCCTTTCTCTTTTTCCTCCTTCTCGAATGCCTTTCTCGCTTCTTCGATTTCGTTGATTAGCTCACGTTGGCGCTGAGTATGGTTGTCTGGATCTGGGTCCTCGATTTCCGTGAACTCATCTGACTCCACCATCCATCCGGCCTCACGCAATAACCTTGGCATTGCGGTTCGATAAGCCATATGACCAGGTACTAATTCTGTGACATTGAGATTCTCTAGCCCATGGATATTCTCTACTGGTGCAAGACCTGCAACTCTGCTGATACCACCACTGGTGAGCCGGAACAGATAGCCCAGAATCCAATCATTAGTGGCATAGCCGTTGACAAAACGACCCGCAACGACAGATCGTGCCTTCAAATATTCGTCTCTCGTTGCCACCATGGGTGAGCCGAACAAGTAGACATTCTGAACAAGACCAAACGCGCCTTTTCGTGCAAGCTCTTGAAGACAGGAGAAAATGACACGAGATCCGAGTGAATAACCTACAAATGTGACAGGTCGTGTACCAAGATTGCGATCGATCAATGAATCTGCAAGAATCAGTCCTGCCATGGTGGCTCGATCTAGAGACACGCTCCATGGATTGTCAATCAGGTACGAAAGTTTGGTAAGAACAACGGGAAGTTGAAGAGCAGCCATTAAAGTCATAAGGATTGTACTGCCCAAAACTTGTTGAAGACCTGACGTGAGAGCCTATGTTGTATTAGTAAAGGTCTAATTCACTGGATATAAGACGTAAAAACCTCTGTAGCAAGAATGTTGATAGTATCTCCCATACTTCTCAACATTTCTGGTTCCCAAAGCACAGAGTAGATGTCGCCCATAATGGGATCAACAGTACTATACGGCAGTCGAACATCATCGACTTTTCCTGTCATCCACCCGGACACTGTAATGATCAAGTTGACTCGTTTGTTGTTATGCAGAGGCCTATACTCGAAAGTTTTTACAGCTCCAGTTCTTCGATTTGCGGCACGCACAGCAATAACACCACCAGAAGTGGCCGCAGCTGAAGTGATGATAGCCGCACCACCTGCACCAGCAAGGAAACCACCCGTACCTGCAACTCCAATAGTTGTGAAGCCAGCAGCAAGTCCAGCTCCGATGAGAGGTGCCAGGAGTCCCGCAGAAAGACCAATGACAAGACCACCACCAACTGTTGCCAGACCCATCATCATATAACGCTTCTTGAGTGCTGCTTTTCTTCGAGTTTCTTTATGGTCATCCTCGTTCCAGTTCTCCTTTTCAGCAGCCTGTTGCATCTCTAAGGCATCCGTCACCCGCTTCTCAAATCGGCATATCTCGAGCCAGTCAATCGACATAGTCTTACCGACCCTCTCGAGCAAAACTCTCGAGCGGGCATCGTATATTGAATCTGAGATGAGAACCAAAAACAGATCACAAAGGACAGTCCATCTGAGATCAATATCAAGATTCGCAGTAGTGGGAAGTGAGGAGGGAAGCTTGACATCTGGCAAATCTTCTCCTTTGTGTTCTTCGTACGGTGGTGGCACTCCTTTGACTGGTTCTTCTTCGAAAGGAGGCGGAGGTGTATGTGGGCTACGAGGCGACGAAATCGATGGCCTCGAGGACATGGATTCTTGAGGAGAGACAACTTTTGATTTTTCGGCCATGGGATTTTTGACTCGCGAGTTCTGCATCAGTACGGGAATCAGATCTGCTGGTATGACATTGTGCTCTGCCAATTGTTCGATCATGATCTGCTCAGCCGTTGTAACGTCCATGTGGCTATACAAGCGCAACATCATCTTTTGACTCCACATCTTCATAGCTTCTGCTGAGAGAAGGAGACTCTTTTTGGTTCCCCTAGTACTGACAATCTTTTCAACATCGGCCAGCATACCAGCGAGAACCAATCGAGTTACGCCAACATATGCAATCTTCTGCCCTTCGGTCAAGAGATCTTTTGTCGCCTGCATTTGTGATAACGCATCTCGCGTCTCTTCGTCTTCTTCCTCTCCGGCTCCAGTATATCCCTGAGCTTGCTTGAAGAGGTATTGTGTATTGTCATCCATACTCGTAGCAGATTGGGCGTCTTCATCGAGTTGAACTCTGGTATATCCCCTTCCTGCCCCTCCGAGAGCCGCATATGGGTCGTTCCCATCATCAGAATCTGCTGCCTCTCTGGCAATTAACTTATTATCGTCGTCATAAATATCATAAGGTGCATATGATGGCATATCCTGCCACTCATCTTCTTCGTCCTTCTTCACTTCGGGTTCCTTTGTAAGTGCGTGTTGATGCGACCATTCAGACACTTGTTGTCCCTCCGAAGGTTTCCCATGAGTGTGCCCCTGTGTGAAATTCTTTGCAACGGGTTCTTTGACATCTGGCTTTGGCTCTTCTTTTTTCACAGCGACAGGGGGTTCCTCTTTCACTTGTTCTTCTTTTGGCACTGCTTTCTTTGTTTCCTCTGCGGGCTCAACTTTCGGTGGTGGATCTTTGACCTCAGTTTCGGTTGATGATGACTTGATGGCAGGCAGTGGGGGTTCGACAGGTTTTGATACTTTGCGAAGTGGAGTTGATTCTCGACTTCGAGGCGCAGGCGTCGACTCTCGGGTTCTAGGAGCTGGTGTCGATTCTCGAGTTCTGGGAGCAGGTGACGATCGTGCATTCGAGAACTGGTCGTCGTCGCTATCACTATCTGGTTCTTCCTCTCCTCTCTCCCTCCTAGCTCTCCGCTGCTCCTTCTTTGCCAATCTATATTCTGCCTTTGCTTGCTCTTGTTCTTCCCTTGATTTCTCATTGATCTTTTTCACTATAGTGGCCACCTTGCCTGCTTGGTCTTGTTCATCCGGGGTCTGCCCCGTAAGTGATCGCTTGACCGCATGTTTCTTGATCGGTAGTCCGAAATCATCGCGTTCGAGCTCCTCTGCCACTACAGCAGGCTTCGGTATAGTGGTCCCATTACTCTCTGCTGGAGCTGGAGCAGGAATCGCAGCAGGAATCGCAGAATTGGCCGTCTCTGTGTTGTTTGGGGGCTCGGACTCCTGGGCCATATTGACTCTTTGTCGAGCAGGTCTAGTTTGCGCTCCCTCTTCCCTTAGATCATGCCGTGTAAAGCTTGGTTCGCATAGAACTTGGGGTTGTCGGTCAGATGGTACGAAAGCTTCAAGAACCAAGTCATGCTGTCGTAAAGATCGGCAATTGCGCAAAAGGTGAATGTCCTTTGTTTCGCTGATGAGGGTTGACAGGGGGTACGCAGTAGTCGGGAATGCAGCGGATAGCACTAAGAAAGATGCCGAGTTTGGCGGGGTGGTTCTCCTGAAGTCAATTCGTACTCCTCGTATATTTTGTTTTTCGGCTCAAGAGTGTTCCAAATCTAAGTTACAAGACATCAACGACACCAGACTACTGTATTAAGCAAAATATTGTCTCAAACGACTTTGGATTTACTTGGATTTTCGCAAGATTATGAAGTGATCCCTGCTTGAGACACAAGTCAACACCTTCACCATCAATTCCTTCTCATCAAATGTTGTCACATAAGTCCTGTACCTCTCTATCCTAGAAAAGGCTTCTGCTATGTCATTTATTGATATTTGGAGATTTAACATCTCAAATTTTGAAGAAGAGAAGATGGAAGAAATCAAAAGGCAGAAATATCCACATTATACCCAAGTACCCCTCGGCTCGGCTCGTTGTTCTTCCCATATTCCTTAACTAACAACAACAACAACAACAACAACAACATAGCTCTACTTTCGAATCACATATCATAAAGTCTCAAAGTATAAAAATTTCATCTCCCTGTCTCTACAATCCTTCCAACCAATATCCCTACGCAACGGTCCGATACAAAGCAACCAAGCGATGAACTTTAATCTTCTTTCTCAAAGTTTGCCAGAACCCCTTATATTCTTCAATCTCAGGAGGTACACCTGACTCTTCCAACTCCACCTCTTCGCCATCACTGTTGATTTCTGTCAATTCCGGGTCCAGCCTCGAGGTCTATACTAAGGTGAGATAGTACTGCCTGGGTGCCCTTTTATCGAAATCCAACACACTGTTCATAGCTCACCAACATAGATGAAGTGTGAGTAGCGCGGCTCCCAACAGAGATGTTGGGTATTCTTTTCATCATGAGTCCAGGGATAGCCTTTCAAGGCTTGTCACCTATGGTCGAAACGTCGTATTCTCGATATTCGCACCATCCGCCCGTTCATGGGTAGCCCAGTACTCAAACGCGACTCGAGCTTCTTCCTAAGTCGCCCCTTCCAAGTTCGCTTCATCCTCCATGACAGTCCAGTCGATCGTGTCACGGAGATCTTTGTTTTCGTCGGCCGCGAGATACTGATTCACATCTTTCTTAAGCACCGACATGATTCCGTCCCATCTAGCTTGTGAGCTATATGTGCAGCGGTAGGTAACGAAGCCACATTTGGGAGGGGAGTCAAGTTGCATGTTCTCGTGAATAATAAAATAACTTGGGCTGTTCTCGCGAGCATCCTTATAGCCGAAGCCTCAGCAGAGGCTTCAATGGATCATGCATGATATACGAGTAAGTCACCTAGATAGACAATGTTAGTTTCCGGATATGGTAGATTCAGGATCAAGTATCTGTACTTTACACTTGCGGAGGGATTCCTTTTAACTTGTCGGAAACGAACTTCTGAGATCAGAATTTAGTTGTTAACAGTGCAAGTGTTGGGGCATTGACTGATATGGTCCTATTAACCCGTGTAATAAAAACCAACATGGAATGAAATGAGATCAGATCATTGGCGGCTAAAGGACCATTTAAGCTTGTCAATTCAGTGGTGCCTGCCAAGTGCATCACCCTACCTTGATCGAACTTCTTAGTTGATATCTAAATCCTGCTCCATGTTAGACAAGCTGGAGACCTTTCTGGTTGATATTGTCCCAAGTCTAAACATTCCTTTCTTCAATTACTAGTCTATACTATCCAATTAGCCTGAATCGTGCACATGTGAAAAATAAATAGAAATGAAGATTTTTGTTTCCCAAATTACAATCCAGAGTCCGTGGAATTCAGATTTCCACTGGTTGTGCATTCAACTACATTTCCCCAGTCTTTGTCCTGTGATTAATCTGGGTATCAAAGGAGTAACAAACACAGATAGACAAGGCTTTTAAATACCTCTCCCCCAATTCCCAAAAGACTCCTTGCAATGATCGCATTCATAACCTGTTTCAGTCGCTATCCCCTCCCACCACAGCTTCTGCTGCTTCCGTTTTCTCCGGCCACAGCTCCAGACTTGTGCTTTCTCCTACGCTTCTTTTTCGCACCTGTTTCTGCCTCTCCGCCTTCCACTTTATCCTGGGATTCAGCAACCACATCTTTCTCCTTCTGGTCCTCCTTCTTCAAAACAGCAACTATACTCTCTCCTTCCACCTTCTTCTTCTTCTTCACCGCCAATGGATTCGGTCCCTTCACACCTCTCACAACCTTCCTCTTTTTTGCCTCCCCAGCCTCTCCTCCCTTCTCCGGGCCATCCTCATCTCTTCCCCTCTTCAAGCTCCCACTCTGCCTCTTCAATCCGTCCCTAAACTTTCCCCTCTCCTCCCTCTCCCTATTTTCCACGCTCGCATCCGCCATAGGTTCCATAATCATTACACTGCGATTAATATACACCAACGGCACTCCCAAAATGCTTCTCATCTTCTTTCGCGTCTCCAAATCCTGGCTGGCGACGACGTAGCGATGTTTGTTGGTTTTGTTGTTCTTGGGGTCGACGACGGAAGCGAGGCATGTTTCGGTGGAGAGAGGTTCGGGGTAGTCAGAGGGGAGATGGCCGCAGCGACGACGCTCGTAGGTTTTGGCTTTATCGATTAGGAAAGAGACTCCAGGTTCTGAGGAGGCAGCGTAGAGATGGCGCATGGAGCATTGGGTTATCACTGGCGGTACATTGTCAGGAAAACATGAATTCCAGAGAAGTGAGCGTAACATACTGGGTTTTACCTGTCCCTGAAGAGTTCGTTCTAATCCTCCTACCAGATCCATTTTGAATTTATCTGCATCGCGTAACATTCCCGCATCAACTAAGTTTTGACTTCCTAATTAGTACTCTATTGTTTCTTGTACATTCGATCAAGCAAAGGCGTTTTTCCCTCCACGAAAGAAAAGAGGAGAGTGCATACCAATAACTTGATAAGGTTCGCGGAATCCAAAATTTAGCTGGTATTGTTGCATCAGCTTGCGATATTGTTTTGAGCGTTTGATCTTCATTCTGTGTTGTGGTTGTCAATTGGTTGTTGAAGGTCGAGTGGTTTCCGGGGAGGCAGCATTGATGCCTCGACGTTGTTGTTGCTCAAAGATTTTTTGAAACAAGCTTTTGGGGGGAAGTGCGATAAGCGGTTATCGTCAGCCTCGTTGAAGGGGCAGCGCCAAGAAGCCAGCCTCTCATTCTGTGGCTCACTGTTATTATTTTTCCGTCACTAAAATTCACATATCTGGTTGTCTTAATCATCCAAAAACCATGAAGCATATTTTATTATCAAAGTCCTGCTAGCCTTTGGCTCCATATCTACCACCTGCAATACCACACCTGCAGCCTTGTTTACATCTCTTGACGCGATGATATCACCCCGCTCGGCTAGGTTTTTTAACCTGAATTTTCATGGCCTTGAGGACTAGCACCTCATATAGCTTCAAATAGCTGCGGTGAGGGATGTCTTTGTAGATTTGCGGCTCCTCTCTGTCTTCGAGAAAGTCCGAATTTTCAAACTGCTCTCATCCCGTGTTGCGCATACAAAGTGCAGCAACTACGCTAATATCATCCAGCTTCCCTGTGCAAACGTTAGCCTGAGTCCATATACATCAAAGAGTGACCTACCTCCTTCCATAGCCAAGCCTTCCTCAATAGCATGTTCCATGAACGGGCTCTCGGCAAACGGGTCAGTTGCAATAACTTTCGCAGCCTTCATCAATTCTTGAGCAACAAATTGCATGCCACCTCCAGCACCGCCCTTTCGATCACCGCTCGCTGGTCCCCCTTCTCCAGCTTCCCATTTCCGTATGCTCTTGACAACAGATTCAATAATTTCATGTTCCCACAAGTTATCAATCACCCCATCCGACATAGCTAGCACTACGTCATGCTCCTCAATCTCTACTTTATCCATGACTGCATTGCCTTTTGGTGTATCCGGACTATTACTTCCAAGCTGACGTGGACAATCAAACCAATGCCACTGCTCGGTAGTTTTATACACCAGATCTGCGTCGTTCGGCCGAAGAACCAATATTTGAGAGTCGCCCAAGTTGGTAACGTACAGTAGGGGGGTAGGGTCTGCGTTTGAGTCGCCCTGCCTGTTGAAGTACAATTGTGCTCCTGCTGCTGTTGTAGTCCCTTGCCATTGATTTGGTTCTGAGGTGGCCTTGATTGTCTGCTCGTATGCCTTTTGAAGGTATTCGATTGGGTCTGGTTCAAAAGCTTCTCCAGCTCCTAGCGCACGACTTGCGTCCTTCTCCGCCTCCAAAGCCCAGTAGTGTAGAATCAACCTTGACCAAAGTCTACTTAATGTTAGCAGAATTCCCATAAAGCGTTATATTGACTAACCCAGCATGTCCCCCAGGTCTAGTTGACCATGCGCCTACGCCGTCGTTTGCACATATAAACTGCTCGCTGGCATAAACCGCATCATCTCCATTTGTATAGCCTCTTATAATATTCCCATTCACAAACATGCGCTTGTCCCGGCTCATATGATGTGTACTCAGCGGATCCGAGAAAGAACCTGAAGGCGGTGACAAGAAGGGAGGAGGAAAGGGTCTCGGTGCCCTCTTTGCGAACAAGGCATAGCCCGTCTCGAACTTGAAGGGAAGCACCTCAGGTGGTAGATTTCGTGTTATTGGGGCATCAGTACGCCGGCCTGTCGAAGTTATCTGTGGCATCCAAAGCGGGCTGGTTTGAAGGAGGGATCGACGAGGCTGAGAATTTGGAGGTGGTCGCGGCTGGCAGGCTCGCACAACGGTTGGACGCAGTACCGACCTCCTCATCCCAGCGTTGGGGGCCAGCCTCTTAAATAAGACTTAAATGCGATAAGATACGGCGGGTCCGCAAAGAGGGCGAGATCATCAAGCAAAGAAGTTTGGCGTTGTTGAAGGCCAGAGTGGTATGGTAGGGCAGAAGATCTTCCAAGTGTATTTCCAGCAGTCTGGGCTCAACAAAGTGGTGCCTCCACTCGGGCCTTTTTGCCGGAGATAAACCGATTGGCAGAATTGGGCACCTTCTCATCGTCTCCAAGGCATCGCATGTGCTTGTTGACAAGAAATCAACTCACAAAGCAGCGCCACTGAGGTCAGTTTGTGGACAGAAGACAGTGCCAATCGTTACAATGAGTTGTGGCATTTTTAGCTCATAGAGAACTAGGTGGCTCTTCGACCTTGAAACCTCAAGAAACTACAAAGACTCGAACAAATATTAGACATAACGTCGCAACTTGAACAATAATATGGACAGGACATATCAAGATATCCCTGTACCGAATCTTGCATTCTTCCAGCTCCCACTCCCGGCGGAGTACTGCCTATTCAGAAACAAGATTCAGAAGTGTCAACGGTTATGGTGTCCAAAAGAGCTCGTTTGGCCGAGGAACGACAGCAACAAGATCAAGAATGGGCAGGGCCCCAAGAAACACTTTACGAGAGATTACGAGCTAGATCGCATTCCCTGTTGTTCTATCCAGGCTAGGGACTATCAGATCAGGGACCCTGTTTCTCACCCCATTCATCCCATGTATGAAGGTGCTTTCATCGTACTTCTCCTGATCTAGTCGCAAATCGAATAACATCAGTCCAATGGTGCAAGGGAGTACAGTCAGCGGGGAATGGATGAATGCACTGAATGGTGATGGTGTGTCGTCAATCCGTGTGGCTGGTGGATGATTGTCCCACCTTGTGAGATGAGCTGCTCTTGTTTCAAGTCCCAAGAACTAAAGTCCTACGATTTATGGACGGCGTCTAGGGATATCGACAACATGACGCGTACAATGGACGCCCGTCAGGTTTAATAACGAGCAAATACGAAGCCTGGATGCGATCGCTGAATGCAAACATCCTTGGCGAGTTTAATTCTGGAGTTCGGCGGCAGAAAAGGGACTCGAAAGGTCCGAGTCCCCTCCCCAGATATTGTTGTTGTTATTACATGCCTGTTGTATCCCTCTTCTCCATTCTCCCATGTGAACCTGAACCGCATCTGGATAATAAAGCGCTCGTATCGTATTCCGTACAACAACTTCGACAGATCTCGAGACCAGGTCATCCATCTTCCTCTTTCCCTGCCACCGGCACGAAGCGCACTTCGCTTTCTCTGGTCATTCACCACCAAGCACCACCGCCATCATCGCCAACTTCTAGCGCATCTAGCTCACGTCCCGCCAATCTTTTGCCCCTGCTACCGCTTTCTGAGCAGTGACGTGCGATTTGAGAATAAAAGTCGCCGGCTTCTCGCTTTCCGTCAAAACAACAACACAACCTCTGTCACGACGTGATCAGAAGATCTCGCACTCGTTTGGGACCGCTGTTCAATTAATTTCCCAGTATCGATAGACTGACCCCAGCGAACCGCAAACGTCCGTTTGCTCTTCGGGCATCTTGGTAAAGGCCACCTCCGGCTTTGTGGACCCAAACATTGTACCCAGACCCGGATCCAGCGGATTTCGACCTTTGCGCACATCGTACAGCCAACTCTCGTTAATTGCGAACCAAAACTTTCGTCGAGATGGTTACCCGAAATCGAGGTGAGTTTTGGACCTGCAGAGCCAACAATTCTGGGAGCGCGCGTTGTGCTAATTCAGGTACGCAATTTAGTCCTGTCGTTTATGACACAATTCTCGAGCAGCAACCGCGACCAGGCAACATCTTCTGCTTCTCCTTCCCCTGGACGAAGGCGGGCTGGAACTCTCCAATATGAATCTCCTCGATCAGAACCATTTCCATCTGCCACTCTCGATCAAGCCTCCGATACTCAAGTCCTAAGCACGGAAACCCCAACGCGCCAGCGAGAACGTGCCGCCTCGACATCGAGACCTATGTCAATGCTACAGACTTACCAGCCTCCGCTCATGGACGTATCGCAGGATACCATTCCCGAGTTGCAACCTATTTTTACCTTTTTGAATAGCCACCAAAACAAATTATACCAGGAAGGTTATTTTCTGAAGCTGGACGATCAAAACACACGTAGGTCTTTGTAGAGCTATTTGGAGGTCAATTCTAATGTAAGCAGAGGGACGGGCCAACGCAGACCGAACCTGGACAGAGTGCTTCGCACAACTTGTAGGCACAGTTTTGTCATTATGGGACGCGGCAGAGCTGGATGCAGCAGGTCAAGATGGGGAGGTTCTTCCAAAATTCATTAACCTTACCGATGCGTCAATTAAGATGGTACTATTAGCCCGCCTGAAGCACTTTCAGAAGCTGATTTTTGATAGATTGAATCGCTACCTACCCGCGCAGATAACGAGGCTCCTCTTCAAAACGTTCTCAGTATTTCCACGGCCGGTAAGAATCGATATCTACTACATTTCAATTCACACCATTCCCTTATTCAATGGACCGCCGGAATCAGACTTGCAATGTTTGAGCATTCGACTTTACAAGAAGCCTATACTGGAGCGCTTATTGCGGGAAAGGGAAAAACCTTAAACAACATTGGTGTGATATTGGAACGTGCAAGGTTTCCGACTGCAGATTGGGCTCGAGTCAGGTTTGGAGCTGGTACACCTTGGAGAAGATGCTGGTGTGTGATAACGCCACCTGATGAGAAAGAGGTTCAGAAGCTCCAGAAACAACTTTCTAAGAAAAAATCTGCCTATGATCGAGCTTCTCCGCCAGTGTTGAAGGGAGATATCAAATTTTATGACACAAAGAAGACGAAGAAGGTTCGCCCAATCGCGACCATTACAGATGCTTATTCTGCGTTTGCAATCTACCCACAGTCCAAACCTCTAATTGATGCTTCGACCCTTGTCAAACTCGAGGGTTCAATTACTATCCACTCCAATCCTCCTACGACAACGGAAGGATTCGTCTTTGTCATGCCCGAAGCTCACGCAGCTGTTACTGGATTCGAAATCTTGCTACGATGGCTCTTTCCGGCATTTGACACGTTTGCCCTCTATGGGCGCCCGACTCGCCTGATTGCTGAAACCACAGACACTCGAAGTCTCATGTTTGCGATGCCAAAGCACCGAAGATATGGATATCTAGAGATTTTGGATGTTTCTAACCTTATTCTGGAGCAAGGGAGCTCATCCTGGCGAGAATCGGAATGGCGAAAGAGAATGAAAGAAATGACTGCAAAACGCATGACAGCTATTGAAAATGGCAGTAGAAGAGATAGCAGATATGGCAGTAGAAGAAGTGCGCGGAATAGCTTTGGCCCCAGCCGCAGCCGCGTGCAATTCGATGATGGTGCTTCCGTTAGATCGTCACCATCCGTTACTTGGAATCAACCACCGCAAGTCGATGGGCCATCGAGTGGAATTCCCCGAACCGACTCTGCTCCTCCAGGATCGTCTGCTTTCGTGGCGTCCAGAAATCAAAATCACTTAATGCATCAACATCATCGATCGGTCTCGGAAACCGATGGACTCGACCGTATGAACGATCAAAACGCTGCAGGATACGGTGACAAGTTTGAACAAGGGCCTCCCCCACCTCCTCACGTTAGAGGCATATCTCCAACTAAGGATCACCGATACCAAAATGAACTAGCTTATACTCCTGAGCGAGTGGATTCGGAGGATGAGCAAGCTGCCCGATCAACCCCAGTCCGAGAGTTGCAAGAATTAAAGGCACCATCGACCCCAGAACCAGTCGCAGCTCCACCAGCATTCTTACACGCGCCTGGTACACTACCTATTAGCAAACCTCACGGGTCTCCAGAGCTCCGTAGAGCTAATAGCCGCATGTCGAGCGCAACTCTTTCACAGTTGGCTGGGGCAAGTGGTGTTGTAGCTACATATCAAGCATCAGAAGATCAAAGGCACCAGAACGTGGGACGGCCATCGGAGGATAAGGACCAGAGAGGGGTAATGTCGTCTGACGCCAAAACTAAGGAGCTCCCTCTAACCACCGCTCCTCGTGAAGGTCTAGCAACAGGATCAAATCGCCGTTTTTCTTTTGAGAATTCTTCTCCTTCACAACCTTTAGACTTCGATTCTCACACTCAACATTCGCAACCACCACCTACTTTTCCCTATAATTCTTCCAATTTAGATACATCCCAGGCTGGAACTCCTGGAAACAATTCCGATATTTTCTACAGTGCAACCAGTCGCTCCCACCCACAACAATCTCCGCAGGGCCATGCCTCACACCCATCCAACGATTCGACGATCAGTTCATCATCCCAGGCACCACGTGCGCCAAACCGACAAAGTATACTTCGTAAGCCTCTTCCCGGTTCAGACACCAGTGCAGAAAAACCTAGTGTTGCGCCAAAATCTTCTGGCCCGTGGAATCAAGGGCAGCCAGTCATGGATCAAGCATCTTACAACATGATCCGCCAAAGCACTCAGCCGATTCCTCCTCCCCACCGGGATGCTGAAAGGTCAAACACCGGTATCACTAGCATATACGACGACGAGAACGCTTCGACTGTTTCGCCAGACTATGCCAGCACCCGAAGATCCTTAGATACTAGACCATCGGTTGATAAACCCCGTGCAGGTGTGATGCGGACGGTAGGAAATGGCGAGAAGAACGAATCTAACCAACGGCCTACATCGTTAGTACCTGATATCGATTTTGGACCAACTTTAAATTATGCTGCATCCCCAAAAATCCCTATCTCGCAAAACCAGGGACGGCAAAGTCCTGGGCCAGGAATGAACTCTTACTCTATTGACCACTCGCCACGCCAACACAACCAGGTGACCCCCGTCGACAGTAGAGGCCATTCAAGACCCTCAAGTCGGAATGCTCCTGATAACATCCATGTACGAACCGACTCAGCTGGAAGCCGAACTCTAGCCTGGCAACCAGGTATGGGTGGTGGCAATATTTCGCCTGGTGGACAGGTCATTACTGCAGAGCAATTTGTTCAACAGCGCGCTTCTGCCGCGACCGCGAGGCCCATGTATGCTCATCAACGACAAGGCTCTTCCGGCAATATCATGCGAGGAGCAACTCCTCCGCTACGAAACAGAGATAGCGATTTTTACAGAAATCATTCCCGCAATAATTCGACCGACATGTTGCAAAGGCCTGGTTCACGTGGAGCAAATGTGGCCTTAGCGCCTGCTGGGTCTGGAGATATGACTACAAAGCTTTCGGCACGTGAGCAAGAGCATGTCGCCAGAGCGACTGGTCAACCTTTGATTAAAATGGCACATAATAGGAAAGACAGTCAAGGCATGGGTCTCGTAGGTGCCATTCAACAACGCGAGGTTGAAAAGCAGCAAATGAAGCAAGGAATCAATAGCCAGGCAGTTCAGAATGCGTTAAATCAAAGACAACATCAGCAGCAAGCTTCCACGTACCGGAAGCCATCACCTGGGGCACTGCCTTCTCAGATGCAATATGCTGTGAACCAATTCCCTCCACGAAACGAACAACCTCAGCAAACCTGGTCATCACCTCAAGCCAATGCTTACTGGTCAGCATCTCCAACCTCGGCTATGCCGAACAATCGACAAAGTCCCACTCAAGGTCCATCACGACAGCAATATCCATTCCCTCCTCAACAAGGACAGCAAGGGTATTACCAAAATGGACAGGGAAATAAGAGCAATCCTGGATTTCACGGACATGAGAATTAAGAGCATGAACTGTACAACTGGCATGATGGCGGCGTTTTTGATATTTCGAGCGTGATGAGGCAATTTTTGCATATTGCGAGAGGCAAGGGTTTGTCTCACGCATTGGTCTGGTTGATGGAGTTTAACAAGCAAGCCGCAACGGCTACGGTGTTCTTTCCTTTTTCCGTCTGGGAGTCTTCTTTTGTTTGGGAAAGCACAAGATGGAGTGATACAGATGGGGAGACTTTGTGCTGTTGAATTGAGAACTCTTTTTCTTTTGTTTTTTTACAAACGATTCATTAGACGCATTGAGTGCGTACACACCACACGTACAGCAGTAGCACAACAAAGGTTACTTCAAGTAGAATAATTACCCCATTCTCGAATGACTAATGGAGGGGGAAGCGAAATCACAATGTTGTTATGAAAACCTTCAAATCATATTGCACACGCACTTTCTCGCTCTCAAAATGTGTAAATTCGCCTTACCTTCCCAAGGGGAAACCTATCTCTGTTTGGTCGATGCCAAAAAAAACTGGCATCAACTAAGACAGACGACTTGGCATTGATCTCAAACTGTAATGGTCCCAGAATCCAAATTTTAATTTTCAAGAATTGCTTGAAAGTATAAAATTTAATTTACATCAGATCTAGCATGACTAAACGATGTATCTATCAAGAATAAATGTGCCACATATACTTGGTTGAGAAAAGAATCGAAAATTTATCGCGCTAGTCACCGTCACGTGTTCGCTTATTTTGAACATTCGCTCTCCTTTCTTCCTTCCTTCCTTCCTACTTCAACCTCACCCTCTCATCCCAGACAACAACTCGCTCCTACTTCCCTTTCGCATACTTTCGATCCTGCTTGTTCTTTTGCCGTCCCCTATTTAGAAGGAATAGCATTGAACGAAACTTCAGGGAAGAGTTCGTTCGGGCCAGTCAACAAAACGTCGTTCTTACCCGTGAAGACGGAGTTGAAGAATGCGGTCACTGTATTGTTCATCACATACATCAGCCATGTTCCTCACTTGTTCAATGGTGGTAAAGAAAGAAGGGGGCCAACAAAGAAAAACAGAAAACTCACAATATGCATCCTCAACATCCCAAACCCTCTCCCCAATCGTCCCAAACCCCTCACCAGTAGGATCAATATCAGGCACCAAGCCCAGCTTCTTCAAAATCCCATAAAACACACCCAGATCACTAAATGCCGCGTGACCCGCGCCAGCAACTTGAATCTCAACCTGCAAATCCCCTCTCTTCACTTTACTGTTCTGCCAGAAACTCTCCCAGTCAGGGAAATTGGTGGAGGAGGAATGACCCTGTGAGCCGATGATGAGGAAATCTTTGTTTTTGATACCGGTGACGGAGGTGGGTGGGAAGATCGGTCCGTCGATGTTGGCACCCGCCACGAAACGTTCGTCTGCCGCGAGAGCGGCAGCAGCCGCGGCTCCACCGAGGGAGTGCCCGAAAATAGCGGTGTTCTTGACGTCCAACTTTGTAGCCATGCCAGGAATGAGATTCTTAGTTTTGGAAAGCGTGTCCAACACGAATGTGAAGTCTTTCACGCGGAGATCAACGATTGGGACGGCGGCTGTGTCGTTGATTTCCGGGCGGGTGTTGATGATTACGACGTCGTTCGGGTAGGAGATGTATGCCGTGTCGTTTGGATGGTCGACGCCAATGACGAGGTAGCCACGACTAGCGAGGTTGGCGAGAGTGGTCGTGTAGTCGAGTCTGCTGTTGCGGTAGCCGCCGGAGAAGAGGATCACGTTGGGATGGTTCTTTGGACACTTTATCTCCGGTTTGGTGGTGGTGGTAGGAGGAGGATTGTAAAGAGGGGCGTTGAGATAGGCTTGTGAGGGGACGCTTCCTACGGCGCCGGGTGGGAGACCGTATGATCCTTCGAGGTAGGAAGCGTAGCCTGAGTCGAAAGCTGGAGCAAAGGGGTAGGCAGTTGCGTTGGTGGTGGGGAGGGTTGGGTAGAAAATGGAGATCATGAGGGATCGTTCATCTTGTTTTGGGTTGGTGGGAGCAGCGAGAAAGACGGTTTTGGTGCCAACTTTGTGAGGGCCGAGGAGAGGGGGAAAGGTGATCGGGGATTGAGCGGTGGTGAGGGTCGTGAATAGGGCTATGAGGGGGAGTTGGATGCGCATTTTGATGGTAGTGGAGGTAGGAGGGAGAGAGAGGCAGGGTGTTGTTTGGCGGTCTTCTCTTTCTTTTTGTGATAAACTTCACCTCGTATTTATATTCACAGAGACGAAGCTGGAAATAACGGCACAGAGATCATCCACGTCATGAATTCAGAATCTCTCTGGGATACTCGAGCTTTCGAATATGGATTGTACATGGTACAGTATGTGGATTGTAATCTTCATGCCCTCGTCTACTCTACCCCTCGCTTAACCCCTCATCATTTATCTTGGCAAGATATACGCCGCAGAATATAGCTATATTTAGCATTGCAATTTTACAATACGACGGCTTCGTAAGTCTTCTTCTCAGAATCGATCAAAAGACGTGCTTGGAATGTTCCGTCGGCCTGAAAGACATGGTGGATTTCCCGCATTCAACCACTCTACTCGAGATCCAGCACCTAAGAGCAAGCCGAAATCCTTTTCCCTCGCTTAATCATTCCTACACTGATAGAATGAAGGAGGCTGTGTTCGCTGCCACTATTTCTCCTCTGAGGAATGTGGAGATAGTTTCTTCGATATTGGGTAAAAGCTTATGCTTGTTGTGGACCAGACAAAACGAGAAAGGTAGTTGACCCTAGACTTCATTTTTATGTGCCCATTTCGCCATCTAAATATATACTCTCTCCACATGTTTTTTTTCTCCTCCTCCTCCTCCTTCTCCTCCTCCTCCCTTTCTCCTTCCCCGTGCTGCCCTTTGACAACAGATCAAAATCCAAAAAATGAACTCGCCGCGCCAAGGTATAGTAAAGTAAACAAAAAACTTCAACCGAAAAGATTATAGCAGACAGCGACAGGAACAGAGTTAAAAGGCTTATAAATCGCTAAACCAAAAATGACAAAAACTTTCCAGAAAGGCTCGATTTGACTCATCGACCTACACATGCGCACCAAAAAGGGCGAGGAATTACCTCAAGCCCGAACCACTACGCTCCCTCTCCCTCTGCGCATCCGAAGCTGCGATCGCAGCATCAATCCTCCTCTCCTCCTCGTCTAATCTCGCTAGTTCTTCCGCACTCATACCCGGCTCGCTTAAGAAGGGCGATGCGCTGGTTCCTCTGTCGAACACCTGTGGAGTATGCCTTGGCGTCTCTCCATACCTCGCTTGAGACTCTATTGTGGGGGAGTTACTTTCTTCTCCGATATTTTGAAGATGAGAGCCTTGTGGGTGACTTGAATAGTCGTTGTATGACTCTGCAGAGGCGGTTGTGGCGGAAGACACATTTCGTGAAAGTGCGGAAACACCGCCTGCTGATGTTGTAGAGGCGTTGGTAGGGTTGCGGCGAGGAGCTGTTGAGGTGGCTGCAAAGACGGGAGCGTTGATTGATGCAGTGGTAGTAAGGGCGTGGTCGCTATCGCGGTCGTATGGTGAGGTTTCTACCTCGCGGGTGTGATTGTCGTGGAAATCATCGTTACTGGTATTATCATTGTGGTCCCTGGAGGCCCCATAAGCTACGGCGGGAATTAATGTCTGTCTCTGGGCTGTGTCGTTGGAATTGGAATCAGGCAAAAGGAAAGCCGAGTCATTCGAGTTGGGGTGGATAAGAGTGTGTACTGCGTTGTCCTTTTCCGCGAGGCGGTCTTGCGAGGAGCCTTCTGGGTGGGTGCTAGTGAGCATGGCTTGCTCATGCGTTGTTCCAGCTTGGGCACGGCGGCGGCGGCGCAGACAGAAGAAAAGAGCGAGTGCTGCGAGAAGAGAGAGAAGAACAAGGACACCCAGAGCAATTCCTACGATGGCTCCAGTAGAGAGCCCCGTCTTCCCTGACGTGGGGTTACTGACCGGTATATCGTTGGAGCTTCCTCCTGGAGAAGTGGCTGAAGGGGTTGCCGTTAGTCCCGTGACGGTAGTGCCGAGCAAAGTCGATTTGGGAAGCGCCAATCTTGTAGGAATGACTTGCGTTGGGATTCCGGAATAGGTAATAATGATCTCGTCTGGAAGTGGTAACAAGAGAGGCTCGGTAGGCTTTAGCGGAGGTTGTTCCTTTGTTTGACCACTGCCAGCCTGTTGACCAGTTGCTGGGTCGGTCACCCCATTGGACCCAGTACTGGCTGAATGATCCGGGGCACCCTCGATACTGAAGAAGTCGCTCGGCTCCAGACAGTTGAATCCAGAGGCAGCAAGTGTCCCGAAGCAGAGGAAGAAACCATCCGAGTTGATTTCGACGTTGAGATCAGCATTCAATTCAAATGTCCATTTCGTTTCCACCCAAAGGTCAGGCCCCGGGGCAAAATCGTACTGGCAATCGCCAACTGCGGGACATGAACAAACATTGTCCTGACAGACTGTCGCGAATGTTAGCTTTGCTGCTACGGAGCAATGTGCACATGGCCGCCAAACTTACGGATCAGTTGCACAATGGATACAGTATTTCCCGCAGTCAATTTCTCTCCGCTCGCCGCCAGGGACTGGGCCAGGACAATTGCGAATTTCTTGCCCAAAGCCACTATTGCGGCCCCGTCGGGAATGTTATATTCAAAGGCAGCCGGCTGGCCAAAAACAATATTCGGCGTAAGCACCTTCCACTGGGCGATATGATTATGACTTGATTCCAAGGGTGTTTCTGGCGCCCCGTTTACGGCAGCGGCGGTTGAAGCGCTGGCAGACGATGAAGCTGATGAAGACGATGAAGACGATAAGGAGGCCGATGGAGAGGCTGTTGCATCCGCTGTTGTTGACCCTTGGTTCTCGGTCTGAATTCCATTCTGTGCTTCCACACGCCCACTCAACACGGCAAGTGTCGATGCCACCAACACCGCCAACCCACGACCTGAAATTCTCATCTTTCTCCACAAGCAACAGCCAGCACAACGGACAACAGCGACGACAACGGGCCCCAGAGGCAGGCAGGCGAAGGAGCGAGCAACAGACGAAAGGTTACGGGATCGAAGGCAACATGCAGCAGTCGAAAGGGAGAAAAAGAAGAAACAGAGGTCTCACGCCATGGGGGGGTGTGTAGCATCTAATACTTTGGTCCATGTAATAATACGGCTGACAAGACGAAGGATTCGCGGTGCGGCACAAGAGGGACGAGGGAGATTGACTTGGTTGAAGCGTCTCAGCGCAGGGCTGCGCCTCTAGTTGATCCTGACAACAAATCCTCTTTCGTGTGTGCTGCGAGCCTGCGAGGGTGGTCGCGGCTGCATGGGGGGTCTGCAGTGCAGATTGTGATGGTGATTTTCTTCCAACGGTGCCTGTGCTACCATTGGATCTTTGAGGATGTTGGTATTCCGGTACGGGGGGCTCGAGAAGACCACAAACAATAACAATGCCAACAAAGGGGACCATCAAGCACACCAAACACACACCGTATTCTTCTGCTTCTTCTGCTTCTTCTCTGCTTCTTCTCTGCTTCTTCTCTGCTTCTTCCTTTCATCTTTCAACCCATCCCCATCCTGCCCACAAGGCAATCAATCTCGCGAGCACCACAACACGCCAAGCACGAAACCTCCTGTCCGGTGGTGATTTGATGGTCAGATTTGGCCCTGGGCAGATGAGCGTTTGGGGGCTGAAGATGCAGCTGGTCCATTAGGGCTTAGCCTGCTGTCAGCGCCAGTGTCCGTAGGGTTAGCGTGCCGCTCTAGCCACTCTGAGCTAGGCTCTCTCCAGGGCAGCTTGAGCTTGAGCCTTGAGCTTGTCGGCCCAAATATAGAACGGATGATCTCCATATTAATTTGCTCCTCAGGGTCCTTTCACAATTCACATCACGCTGGTATTCATCTCGACAAGATGTCGTGTTTCACAATGTTTATATCCTCGATGTTACAGTACCACGCTTATCGATCATCTCTGCTAAACCACCTCGACGCCCGCATTGCGACCACTGCTATTGATAGACTTGGGCCCTCATCCTACCCCAGAGGCAGAGGACAAAGCCGCGAGGCTGCATCGACCATCCGCAAGCCTGCCTCAAGCCTGCCTCAAGCTCAGCGAAGGAGCCAATTGTGCCAACTGTGCGAGATCAGGTCGTAACCTTGCCTAAATCTGCTCCGAGTGTTTCGTAAGATGGCACAGATTTCGACCGCAGCACCACCGTCCGAGGCTGCCAAACATCCAAGGCTTGAGGCTGAAGGACGATCATTACGGCATTCTTTCTACAGTGATATATACTTCACCACATATCTCTATACTGGAGGGGAGGCGAGTCAGGTTGCTTGCATACAGCTAATCTACTTTCTATGATATTGCCTTACTCAGCCTTTCTTTTCTCGAGTCCTGATTCTTCCTTACTGTTACCGCATTCGGCTGCTCGTACGGTCTGACGGCAGGACACCCACCCTCGCTTGAACTTGTCCCCCATCTCGAATAGAGTGCTTACCTTAGCATACACCCACGCACATACATTTCCGCAAGCCTCTCTTCTTATTACCGGTCAGTCTCACGTCAAATGTTTTGCTTGAGGGATCTATCATTTCTGCGAAATAAGGCAGTCCTTATGTTCATTTGAGAATGGAGATGGCGAGTCTCGGCTGGGCAAGTAATTAAATTGGTACATTATTTGGGATTCTTGAAGTCATCTTGAAACTCAGACCTCGGCGAAGAAAGAGTTGTAATACACAAGTATGTACAGACTCCGAGACAGAGTTGAGAAGGAACAATTGCTCTTGTCATACCATCCCTCAGAGTCGGAGCAGCTGTGCAGTACTGCCCCGCTGACTGACCTGATATGGAAAGGAATGCGAGTTTTCACTCGTGATTTGAGGCTCATTACTTGATCGAATCACCCGCTCAAGAATTATACAGCTCTCTTTTCGGATTTCGAGCTGGATTGTTAAGACGGATCTACAAAACCCCCCAGCTCCATCATCCAACCACAACAAATGTGTATCGGGTTCCACTTCCAAATTACATAATCTTGGTTCGCTCTAATGTTTAATATTGGACTTAATGTCAATTCGACAGTAGAAAAGCTCGCTGTCTAACCATCATCAAAACTCAGTCAAGTTACTCCTTTATACTTCCGTTGAGCAATGGCATCCTCAAATCCACAAGTCCAAAACACAGACCATCAAATTGACATAACAAGGTAAGAAAGTACCAATATTAATTCAAAAATCGGAAGCGACTATCTAATGGTGCATTTACTAGTACAATCTGGAGCACACGAAACTTGTAAGATATTTTCCAATCTTCGTCCTCTAAAAGAAAGTAATAATGACCAAAAAATATCAAAAGTATCCAAAACATCAAAAATGTCAAGCAGCCGAGCACCAACCACCTCTAACTATGCTTCCAACTCTCTACAGACAGCGATCTATGCTAGGAGACCCTGGAGGAGATTCGGGAATTGGGACCCGAACAAGGCGTAAGTCAAAGCGTTGGTTGCAAGATTGGGGAATGCGCCCTTGAGAACATTTTGAGCGTTGACATCAATGTTATCAAGAACACGCTTGTTGTATTGACTTCCTCCGCTTCCTCCATTTCCGTTGTAGCCCTTGATGAGGCGAAGAGCGTCGAGGAAGCCAGCGAGATACTTGTCGCTGCAAGCACCCCCACCATTACTACCTGGAATTGCTGGCACAATTGGTGGGATAGGAATAGGAGAAACACCGCCTGGGCCAGGCTTTGGTGGATAAACGGGGTCTATTCATCCTTGGTTAGTATTTTGCTCTTGTGGTGCACGGTTTACATGGGGTATCTTGTTGGAAAATAACTCTCTCTAGAAAGAAAATGAATAAGGTAGGTAAAGCTTCTCAAGAACTTACCAGTTGGAGGAAGAACCGGAGGAACAATTGGACCAACAGGACCATTTCCATAATCGTTGGTGACAGGTGGGATTGGGACTGGCAAAGCTGGAATTGCTCCGGGGATAGAGGGCACAACTCCGCCTCCGACAACACCACCGACAACACCGCCAACAGCTGGCACGACAGATCCAACAGCTGGCAAGTTTCCTACAGCTGGCAAGACGGAGCCAACGACTGGCAAGGCTCCGCCACCAACAGCTGGCAGAACGGCGGGGACAGCTGGAGTAACGGCCGGGACGACTGGAGCACCACCACCTAAGAGACCCAAGCCCAAGAGACCACGGGCTTCAATCTATGCGTTCAATCTTCAGTTCAAGTTTATGAGGTTGCAAATCCAGGGGTTTTTCTTACATCAGCCACAGTTGGAGCAGGAGCTGCAAGCGCCAAAGGCAAGACGACAGCGACAGCGATTCTGGAGAAATGCATCTTGACTGATTTGTGATCAGCTTGATCTTCTGATATTGATCTGGTCGAAGATAATGAGAAGGGAGAAGAAGCGAAAGAAGAAGACCGGCGAATTGTCGAAGTCGAAGTGAGTGTGAGTTGCTTGGTGTTCCGTTCTGTTCTTGCGGGCTTCTCATTGTTTTATACTCAGATTATCATGGCAAGTGTCTAGATAATAGAGGTAGACGAGAGATGTTTCTCCGAATGGAGTACCGGTGAGAAGGGCCAGGTCGATCCAAATGTCATTTTCTCATAGTGGAGATGACACATGTGTACTGTTACCATACTGGATTGGAGGGGTTCACCATAGCTCCTGCGTTCTCGGAGGAATGGTAGAGAATATTGTGTCCTTTTTGTTTTGTTGTGTTTAGTATTACTGTCTCTCCCAGAAGTCTGGAGTTTGTCGGTCATTCTCCATTTGAATTCGCATGGTGGATATGTATGATCTTTTGCCGTGCTTGATAGTTTTGCCATATCAGAAATTCCAACACTTCTGGATTTGATTCCATCGTTCATCTACAGACTATAATTCCAAATTTCCATTGCAAAGCCGTCTCCCGTTGATTACTTTAGCATTCATGTTCATCCCATCACGATGGAGAGGTCAGAAGTTACATGTTTCGAATGAATCGCAATCCCATTTCGCTTCTCAAGTAAAACATACAGTACAACCCAAATTTGGGGTTTCTAGAAATCTAGTGTCATCATGAGCCCGGGGCTGAACGCAAATCGCTACCAAAACTAAGGATCTGGTACACAGTCCCAGGCTGTCGGAAATATCCCGTTCCCGAGATTCTGTTCGGCGACTATCGAGTTCTCCTTCCTGCTTCGAGTGACGTGGAGACGCTCTCTGGGCAGATCATTCTTTTCTGGTCAGTTTCACACGATGTTTGATTGAGTAGTTGAGTAGTATGCAAAATATAACATCGGATATGGAGCACAAAACAACCAAAGAACTTGAGAACAATTTACATGTGAACTCTACCAACGCCACGCTTCTCGGTCCGAAAGTTTTCCATGGTCTATTACAATCAACGATCAGATGTTGACCACTCTAATAATATCGCCACATCACTCTTCGGCGTACGATAATCGACCCTAACGAACATCACAATTCGATTTCCCCAGATCACAATTTCTTTCCGTACATTCAAACCATTCGTGCCAGCCAACATCATGATCCAATCAAATAGGAAATACACCATCCTCGCTCATATGGCATGACTTTCAAGCTAGAAAACATCTCTGCGGGACCAGGATAGGCCCAGGGCTTTAAGTCCAACTTCGGTCAACCGGTCGGCACGAAGAATTCACAACATCCGGATGCGGGAAATTTACACAAAAGTTCCCATCGCATCATACGATCCGAAAAAAACGTCAATTTGAGGAGGGAGAAAATAGACCATGTGTCAACTATTCATTCATTCTAAAATCAGAATAGACGGGTGATCGAGATTTCGAGAAAAGAGTGAGAGGGGTTCTTGGCCTCAAGACATTAATACAGAATAGGATATCTGCTCTGCTCTTTGACCTGGTCACACTTCACTATCCAGTAGGAGCATCCTCTTTGCACTTCTCAGTCTACGCTTAAGTTCGAGGTATTCTAAACGACGCAAAGGATCACTTAGGTGATACTACCACTTTAGCTCCGAAAAAAGATAAAACAATGTCATAGCTTTCTAACTAAATTGGAGGAGTGGTACGGCATCATGTACCCCATACACATATTTTGTATTAGTGTATGGAATGGACGAGGTGCCGGAAGAGTTGGGAGGACAAAGGTGTGACGTGATAGGATATGCGGTGAATTTATTTGTCACTGCTACTACTACTACCACTACTACCTGGGCATACGGCAACCACCTCGGTATGGGGGCATTCAACAAGGGTGGAAGGAAGAATCAGGTTGCAGTGGGTATAGTAAGGTCAGGAAGGGAGTGATGGTAGATCATGTTGATGAGGCACAATAAGTTAGTCAGTCGATTATTCAATTCAGATATGTATGAGTCGAACCTCATGACGCTGAAACAACATTGCCATCCAAAATGATGTTTGCAAATACGCAGACACATACCTACTATGGTATCTACTCTATTGAGCCCCTCAGAAGGTTGACCCTTTGAGAATTGTGCTTCATCTTTCACCTTCAAATCTAAATTTACCACAATCACGCAGCTCGCTCTCCCCTGCCATCATCCAAGAAAACATCACTCAAAAACCCCTCCCTCCTCCCTTTCCCCCTCATCAAGCATCAACTCCCCCCTCCCCCCTTTAATCCCCATCCTCTCCTCCTCCACCAAAACAATCCCAAACCACTGTTCCAACTCCACCACCCTCTGATTTTCATCCTTACACCACCTAACCTTTCTCCCTTCCTCCCCATTCGCATCACCAACTCTCCTCTTCAACCTCGCTCCCTCCAACGCCACCATCCCTTCAATATCCTCCCTTCTCTCATCCAACAGCATCCTCACCGCAACTATCTTCTGCGTGAAGATCGCATCCGGGGATGTGCTGGTTGAGAGATTCATGATGGCGAAGTCAGCGGGGTGGAATTGGGTAAGGGTGAATGTGTAGAGGGAGGACCATTCTTGGGATTCTTGGGAGCTAGAGGTGGATTTGGGTGAAATGCGATGTTGAAGGACCCATTGACCTTGAACGATGGGGTTGGTGGGAGGTTGGTAGATGAGGCGGTTGCTGGCGAGGGTTGAGCCCCAGGAACAGGTGTGTTCGTGGATTAGTGGGAGAGGACGGGTTGGGCAGCGACCTGTTTGTGTAGGTCAATTAACACAAGTATCTCCAAAAATAAAAGATGATTGATTTCAAAAATCTCAAACTCGAGCAGATTGAGCAGATTGAGCAGATTGGGCAGATTGAGCAGATGATGAGATAAAGAGATTTATGAGAAAAGTTTAACATTCTCGCAACTCACTTCCAAACCCCACGTCAACTAAATAGATAGTCTCGTCCATAGAGACAAGACTCAATTGGTGATTCCTGCATATTTGCCCATGTCAGCTCAATCATTTTTTAAAAAACAAAGAGGAAATAGAATTCTAGAAGCAAGACTAAAAATTAAACTCACCACCCACCAGTCTTCCCATCACCTTTACAAACCCTCCCACCCGTACTCACAACATCAAACCCCAAGCTCCTTAGTATAGTCCCGAAGAACTGATTCAACTCCATACAATACCCACCTCTCTTCCTGATAACGATCTTCTCAAACAAGTCCTCATCGGCGAGAGAAAGACGTTTGTGAGTTGAATAGTGTAGTGAGATATTTTCGAATGGGACGGTGGCGAGGTGGTATCGTTGGAGGGCCGTGAGGTAGGGGAGCCCGATGTCTTTGGTTTTGGCGGTTACGGGAGTGGGTACTGGGATGGTGAGAGTCGGGAAGGATATGTGCTGCAGGTAGGATTGGATTTGAGCGGGGGTGTATGTTGGGTCGGACATCTTGAAGAATCGTCGATCCAGTTATGTACCTAGATATTGTACTGTACTTGTTTGTTATTGCAAGTGTTCTTGGTCGGCAAAACCGTCGACCGACCTCGGAATAAACGTGATGATGTAAAAGCGAGGAAAATGGTTGATGTCAAGCTAATCAAAAATGCTCTTTTTTCTTGGCAATGGGTCTGTCTCCCACTCCACGTAAATCATGAAATAGAAAGGAGAGCTCGGTGCGCTTGGGTGAAGATTGTATGAAGATAAATAGAAAGAAAAAGCTGTACACATACGTATTTGGGAGACTGCAGAACAGAAGATAAGACGGCCAGAGAATTCAAAAACAAAGCCTTACCAACATGAGCACATCAATCACATTGGAAACAAAACGTTATACTTGGTTTCTTCATTGCTGAGCGCTAAACTTTTTGCCCAATCTATCAACTCCAAATACACATGCGAATATATGCGTGAAGGCGATATAAACACATCAATGCTGGCTTGGGGACATGACCAAAGGAATCCATCTATCAACTAGTCGATTTGTGAATAACGTGTTGGGATGTGATTGACGCCATGCTGCACTCCATGCCGACCACAATGCCGCTTCGGTTCTCGACTCAAAACACCACCTCCATTTACGAAGTGCTTGGAGGCAAGATCTCACCGTGAGCAATCGTAGCCCAGCCGATCAAACGCCAATGCTTCTCGATACGTCTGCTCAAGGCGACCTTCTCGCCAACATTTGTGCACGCAGGGCTGGTCAACACCAATTTTGCTGCATCTTGCTTCACTGCCACCACCTTTGCACCAGTTGCTGTAGAGCCAATGTTCACCATGAGGACTTCGTTCTTGGCCAACTTTGCAACCTTGGCTTGCTTTCCATCAGCAGTCTTGACACCGAGGAGACGACGCAGGAGATAGTAGTTGACCTCGATCTCGACGTAAATATCTGGAAGTCTGCCCTTAAGACCGAGAACGAAACCAACCAGACGATCGGCACGACATAGTGTAGGATCGATTCGAGTACCAACACCAATCAAACCACCGGGAACAGCGTATTTGAGCTCGTTGTTCTCAGAGTTCAAAGTAACGATTCGGCTGAAAATTGGTGTGCACTTGATGGCTCCCTTCTCATCACGAGTAACAATACCGGGTCTAATCTCAATCTCATCACCCAACTTCACAACACCGTGCAAAATACTTCCACCAGCAACACCTCCCTTCAACTCCTCGATTTCAGCACCTGGCTTGTTGACATCGAATGATCGAATGACGATCATCTGTGGGTCCATGGTGAAGTCTCGAAGTGGCACGGGAATGGTGGAAACGATAGCCTCGTTGATGGCATCGATGTTGAACTTCAATTGTGCGGAAATAGGAATGATAGGTGCTCCTCCAGCGACAGTTCCTCGGATAAACTTCAGAATCGATTGGTAATGTGCGTTAGCACCCTCCTCTCTCATCAAATCCACCTTGTTTTGGAGAATGATGATCTTATCAAGCTTCATAATTTCGATAGCAGCAAGATGCTCGGAGGTCTGGGGTTGTGGGCAAGTTTCGTTTCCGGCGATCAAAAGTAAAGCTGCGTCCATGACAGCAGCACCTGACAACATGGTACTCATCAGAATATCGTGACCAGGGCAATCGACGAATCTTAAATATAATCAGTCCTGTCGCCAATCGTAGAACAATTCCATAACTTACGAAACGTGTCTAAGAAGTCTGTAGGTGCCCTCACATCCATCCCGCTCACATGGTGGGTCGACCTCTTTCTCACTCTTGTAACTCCTGAAGCATGTTGGTCTTGGGCACTCCTCGTTATCACACTTGTAAATCTTCGCATTGGCATAACCAAGCTTGATCGTAATATTTCTCTCCAACTCGTTCTTAAATCGTACAGTCTGCACTCCAGATATCGCCTTCACAACAGTGGACTTGCCGTGCGCCACATGGCCAATCGTTCCGATATTGATTGTTGCTTGTCTGGCGATGATTTCGGGTGTGAGAGGAGACAAGGACTTGACATCGAGGTCTTTTGGCTCGGTTTGAGGTGGAAGGACAGGTCTGCTAACTGCTGGAGCGGCGTCTCTGGATTTCTTCAAGGAAGATTTGATAGGTTTATCATCGAGCTCGGGTACGTTATCGTCGAAGTCGTTCTGTGCTTCAATGTTGGGAGAACCGGGAGCAGAGTCAGACTCCGAGTCCAAATCGTTGCCATATCTATCGCCAACGGCCGCCATGTTGGGTGGTTTGCTTGGTATTTGGTGGAGGTCTGAGGAATTTCTTGAAAGGTCGCTTGTGGTGGGGTAAATTTTGCGCCCAAAAGTTGAAAACCAGGTTGCGTAAGAGGGCAGAGGAACGTCGCAGATGGTCGCAGATGGTCTTTGCCGTCAGGAGACTTTTGTGAGATCGAGCGATATGGAAACTTCCTAGAGAGGGGCAACAGGGGGAGTTGTGAATGTCTTCGACGAATTTCTGGAGAGGTGGATGTGGGTTTGGTGACTCGTTCGTGAATATACGCTAAGCCGCTTGTGGAACGTAAGAAAGTGCAGCGCAATAGCCAAGTCTCCCAGTTTACAATCTCAAAGAAGCCCCGAAGACGGCGAAGAGCACTTGCGACTAACCCAGACGAAGGCTTTATATTCTCAATAACCGCACAGTCATTACGGCTCTTATTTTCCACACTTAAAAACCTAGCTGTAACAATGGCCAACGCGGGACTGGCTTCAGCGCAGATGCTACCTCGTTTCTTACTGCCCAAATTGAGCTGGCAAGCAGCTCCAGTTCATCGCAACACCACGATTAGAGCTTTGAGCACGATATCAACGAGTTGTCGACCCTCTTCCACTGATGCGAAGTTACGTCTTCAACATTCTGCAGTTCGTTGCAGAGCCAATGCCATAAGTCGGCCCAAGTCGACCATATTGGATACCCCCGCTGTCAAACGGTCTTTCCACAGAACAGCTCGTCAATCCCGAGACCATCATTTCGATACTCTCAAATTCGTGCAGAGGCTACAGGAAGAGGGGTTTACAGAAGCCCAGGCTGTGGCGATGATGAAAGTGTTGAGCGATGTGATCGAGGAAAGGTTCGTCGATGCTGTGCTTTAGGTCAATCTGGAACATCACTGACGTATGTGCGACCAGTATTCAAAATCTTACCCGGACCATGGTTTTGAGGGAGGATCAAGCGAAAGCTACATACACACAAAAAGTCGATTTTGCGAAGCTACGTTCAGAACTACTCTCGGCAGATTCAACTGAGGAATCTACGACACGAGCATCTCATGAACGACTCACAAACGATTTGGCTAAGCTCAATAGTAGGTTGAGGGATGAAATTAGTAGAACGCAAGCATCTGTGAGATTAGATTTGAACCTCGAGAAGGGAAGGATTAGAGAAGAAGCGAATGTCCAAGAATTGAAGATCAAAGAGACAGAAACGAAGATTGAGCAAGAAGTTGCTGCATTGAGGGAAAAGTTGGAAGCTGTCAAATTCCAGACTTTGCAATGGCTGATGGGAGTTTGCACGGGTAAGAATCCTCCTTTATGTTTACGTCAAAGTCTAATGTCTGTTAGGTACCGCCGCATTGATTCTTGGTGCTTGGAGATTGCTCATGTAGAAAGAGAGCATATCTTTAGAATCTAGGATCCAAAGACGTTAAATCTGGAAGACGCATGCTAGTAGCCGGTCTTATATTTCCCCACGGTACTTCTGCTTGGCTGAAACTTCATCTGCTTATTATTGTCGTCTATTTGCACTTGTGGAACGTAGAATTAGAAGCCCGACGTAGTTGTCGCACTTCCATAGAAGGTTGAACCTTCAGAAACCGCTCTCAATTAGCGATTGCAAACACAATTTTGTAACCTCTTCTTGTTTTTGCAGCCAAAATATTGCAGATTCTAGGATTTCTGCTGAAGTCAAGGGAAGATTAGTTGAGTACATATAGGCAATGAAGCACCTTTCACCCTAAAGCTATTTTGACAGGAGTGGAACACCCAAAGTCTGAGATGGAACAAGTAAATTCTCGCTCACCTTTCCCAATTACATGACCTTAAGAAACATCAAATGCAATAGGTCATGAGCTAACCAGATTAAAGCATGGGCAAAAGATATTATATTGCCCATCTAGGTCCTAGTAACCATCGGCTCTCCGCTGGTACTCTCGTACATAGTCCCCACGCCCTTTTCCCTCGGGAAAGACGTCTGCTCCCCCGCAAGCACCTTCTTCACATAGATGGTGTCTTTGGACCTGGTGAAATTATCCCGAATCCCTCAGTCCGCACTTTTCTCTAAAAAGTAATTCCAATAAAATCTTCTCCGGTCAGAGGGTCGCGATAGTGTTAGCTTGAATTTCGTGGAGGTTCCAAAGCCCGAAGGAACAGGTCGTGGACATCTTGCTTGTATTCATCAATAGCTTCCATGTCGTTCTTAAGTCTGAAACCATCCATAAAGGCAATTCTTGGACGTTCGTTGACAGCTCCTGCAGCCGATGGGTGGTAAAAGGCTTCACCCCCCCCCCGGTAAGTTCCAAGGATTTGTTCTCTTCCTTGAGCGAGGATATAACAAACTTCCTGAACAAGGCTTTAGCAAAGAGGAGTTGCAATGATCTTAGGATCTTCTGGCGTTGCACTTGCGCAAAGTTGGCAGAGTCGAAGTCAGCATATGCCCAGCGGACATGCTCACTTCGCAATGCATGACGATCCTTGATCAAGACTTGCTTAAAGTACTCTATGATTTTGTCGCTCCTATCCCCAAGTTGAACTCCTAGGAAGAATTTTGCATCGATGAATTGCCGAAGTGCGTCAATATGGAGACCGCCTCGAGTGATTTCCCCAAGCTTCAGGTGCCCTGTCTCGATCCATTGAAGTATCAAGTGAATCGTGGGACTTTCAATGCCTGAGCAGCCAACGACCGCTGCTTCCTCATCTGGTAGATCGTCCAATTGCTTCTTCACATATGGGATCTTTTGTGCAAGGGCGACCGGGATGATGAAATCATATGCTTCGTTCTGAACAAGTCGGATTGTAACGCCATCAACGACATTTTCGATCGCAGCCCTAGAAAAGAGTTTAAGTTGGATTACCACTAGAGATCAATGTGCGTGAAGTACTCACCTGGCCCATTCATTGGCGACCAAGAGATCTTCAGACTTGAAGTATGGCACTCGGGGTAGTTCTTGGATATCCTCTCTGAGGTTGGATTTGTTTCTTGGATGTTGTTAGTGCTAGGCCAATCCTTGGTGTTTTGAAAGATTTGCTTCATCGGCAGGATTGAGTCTGGTGCTTCTTTCTTAGCTCGCTTTGGTAGTAGTGGTGGTAACTGCTCTGCTTCTGTGGAAGGAGCGCGCTTTCTCAAACCGCTGGAAGCAGCTTGAGGAAGGGGCGGGCTGCCCTGGTTGGTAGGCGCGGAAGAAGACATCTCTCTGACGTGGGAGGTGGTGTGGTGGGGAAAGGAGAGAGAGGTTGCGAGCACCAAATATATATTTTGAGGATATACCTCTGGCACATTAGGCCGCAAGGTGACATGGCGCTAGGCGTCATGAGGAAGCCTTCGGATCTCTAAGAGTCGTCGAGAAGATGTAATCGGTCAAGAAGATAGAGGTAGTCGAGGACCAAACACTGATGTTGGCTTTAGTAAGGAAGGGGACGTTGAGGCTTGTAGGAAGACATGGTCATGTTGGCTTGATAATCACGGCATTGTCTGCCATTTGACATATTTATACCGTGAAAGAAAGAAGCAAAAGTCTATATAGTAGCAGAGTATAGTAAAGACGGGAGAATATTGAGCGAGTGGAATAGTTCACCTCTTACCTGAAGTGGGGCTCTGCTCTCGCAGCTAGCCGGAGATTTGCTCTTTCTCCGTGATTTAACAAAGTATATCTCAACTTCAACTTTACTAAGTTTCTAGCTACTTGAAAGTTAAGTGATCAAACTCGTTCACGTGCAAAGACAGGATTTTAATTGTTCGGACTTTGACCTTACTTAAGGCTTGTGAAATCAGACGCATCTACAACACTTCGCGTTCTAAGGGATAAAGACCAAGAATTAAGACGGCTGCTGCCATTTTCCTGTGCGATTGAGGTATTTGATTAGTAGGTGTAAGACCTTCAAAACAAATAATGAACATGTTGTGAAGGAGAGTTTGTTTCCTTCTTTCTTGATATTGTCCAGTCACGTGCGCGCTATCATGGCAAGGCAGATCAATTTCGTAGAATCTCTGGTTGACTTGACACTCGAAGTCAATCTAAACCATGATAATGCATATAGATAATTAACCTAACTTGCTGCTGCTTCTGGAAAGTTGAATCTCGTTCGCTACCTGATAGAACAACATGTGTGCTTGAGAGCTGGGAGCTAGAATAACTTTGCATATTTACACTGCAGTCAAGGAATATGAAAGAAGGAAGACTGCTATATGGCAAATCTCTTCCTAGTTGCAATTCATTGATTTAATTGTATTACATGTCGCAAAAAAGTAAAATCCGGAAGCCTTTTCTCAAGATTGTGTTGACTCTGGAAATGTCTTGGCGCCCTCAGAACATCACAAACCACAACAACTTCTAAAGTTTGAGTTCTCGAATAGGGGATAAGGTAGGATACTTATAGGATAAGTTTATCAAGAGAACTGAGTTGCTTGAAAGTGTTTTGTTGCATGTCGTCAAAAAAGTATTCACTCCTTTTTACAAGTCTTTGTAGCTCTCACATTCGTGCACATCTCACCTAGCACAAGCGAGATGTATACACTTCAATCATCTCACTGTATTCACGGTGTTGTTTTCATTTTATAGCCTTTGCTTGATGTATATCATTCATTAATTCTTTCGGGGTTGTCTCCATAGACAAAAAGGATCGATTGAAAGGCGATTGATTGCTGCACAAACGTGATTTGACTCTTTGACAGCCTGTCACAATTTTCCGACTAAAATCGTTTTCGCAACTTACCATACTACAAATCATTAAAGTTTGTCTAGCCTGATTAAGTATGCAGACATTGTATTTTTCTTTTGCGCACAGGATTTTGGCAATGAAGTCAATTCTAGACCTGCTTCAGACCATTGATGCAAAACAACCACCGCGGATTGGCAAGTCAAGGCTTCAAGAGGAATAGAAGAATCATTCCGCAAAGGCTATCATTATTTTCAAGAAAGCTTTGGTATCTTTCATGAAATAATTCGCGCAGACCACCACACATGAAACAATTAGCTGCTGCCTACCCAAGCGGTACATCACGGATTCACATCGATCCACAACGGACCAATTCCAATCCAAGATCGAAGAGCTTCCCAAACATTATTCGAATGACGAATTCCTCCACAGAAGACCAAGCTAGATTCCCAAACTTCAAAACAAGAAAAAGCAGAAATACTGGTTAAACATCGTACGACCAAGTTTCTTGGTCCGTCAATCGGAAGTCTCGCCGCCAGGAATAATGTCAAAATGCAACATTGCATTCTAGATCCCACCCCCACTGCAAGATGATCATCGCTTCTTGAAAGAAATCTAGAAACGATGGTACGTACCAATGAACATTGTATGGAGTCGCAATCTCGCAGATCTCCCGAGAGCTTTGATAGTGGGAAAGGAGGGGAAATTCATCCCGTCTTTTTCGGCGTCTCCGAGATGCTTTGCAGTTGGACGTTCCATGTGGCGTTTTCTCCCAAGGAATTTTCTTGATCAAGAATTTGATTGAGATGATTGGTCCCGAGAAGTAGAACCAAACGACGAAGTCATCTTGGTTCTTGGATGTGTGCATTTTTTACAGCGAAGTGCTCTCGCGCTACGGCCTGTGAGGGATTTCCCCAAACTTGAAGTCATACATAATCAGAAACACAAGAGGAGGAAAAGAAAAATTGGCAGCAGTTGAAGAAAGTAGATCGGATAGAGATAATTTCTTTCGGAGCTCCGACAAACCTTGATGGGTTCATGGAAAGATGGGAGTCGCGGTCGACTTCTTGATAATTTGATAGAAACGTGCCGATGCAAAAGCAGAATCCATGCAAAGAAATGGGATGGATTGCATCGCTCTGAATTACCCAACACATGCTCAAACTATTGGCCATACCATTGCTCGATTGACCTGGCTTCGAGATACCAGGCACATACTGTAGAGACAAAGGATTTACTCTGTACTTAGAGAGCATGCTTGTTGTCAAGAACCATCTTCGAACAACCCACCCTCTTGAACCCCACGCCCATCCTGCAGAGAAAACGTCTTGTGTATCTGCCAGATTGCCAAGGGTAAGAAGAGAACGATTTCAAGACCATGCAACCTGTCCCCTGGGTTGAAGGCTCCGACTAGGAGAGTAAATCAGACGAAATGCTTCGAATCTCAAGGCCATCTGATTCAACATGAAATTGCAACTTCAAATATCAAACGCACTGGCATCCAAAGCCCCTCCTTACCAACCGAGCAATAAACTACTGGCACACGCAGTAGTACGGACGTACAGTAACTTCATGCGGAATTTAGCGCGAGCTTGGAAATTAAGCATAAAACGGCTTTTGAAGAGGTTATCGTCAGCATGCATGCAACTGATGTCCCAATCAGGGAAATGTCACCCCCTGATGGGTCGATCACTCGTCTGGCCTATTGAAGTCAGGTACATGTGTGCCCTGCCGCCACCAGAAACGTGAAGTGTGCTTGGGACGCAAGGACGGTACGTATAGTAGGAGAAAACTTCCCTTCTGATGTGGTCGCACAGATGATGGCGAAAATAATACCGCAAATTCTATGGAAAGGAAAAGGGAATTGGGAAAGAGATCTGGCTAAATTGCAGATTGGCATCAAAACCTCCGAACACCCATCCGGCAGTCTGGCTGATCAATCAATGCAAATAACGCAAGCTAGCAACGAGGAGAACGACAACGGATATTGGAAAGTAGTATTAATTCCCTTTCGGTTGTAGGATAGATTAACCAATGGTAAATTCGTAAGCCGCGACTGGTAGCCAATCCATGAAAGCCTTCAAATCCCAGTACGTCCTTTTCATAACATCAATACAGTACTTCAAAACAAATACAAAGTGCAAACGAATCAACTTCAAGAACATGACAAAATTGACATCAAAATCGTTCAACACACAAAACGCAAAAGCAAAGCAAAAGATGAACGACGGTCTTCTCGGGCCCGAGACTCGGACATTCGGGTCAACTTCAATATTTCCGAGTCTTGTAGACTTTGCTGCCTTCCCAAGACGTCGACGTCTTGGCATCAACATTTCGGTATTCACACTATCATAGACGAGAATCTGTAACTACCAAGACCAGATCCCCACTACCTCAACACCAAAACACCAGAAGAATCCAAGTCGCGAAGTCACAAGGAAGGTCTAACCGGCCCCTGAATCCCGCACTAACACCCTAACAAATCAAGACGCCCTAAAGCCGCAAACACCGGACCCAATGCAATTCCCAACCCTGAGCTTCGATCCAGCCTATCACAGGCTCTCATCAACGAATACGCTCAGGCTAGCCTGATTGGGTAAGGTAGATCGGGAAATACGCCGGTATTAACGCAATTATGAAAGTCCCCTGTATTTGGGCACGTGTGCCCAGCACAACTACCGCACGGAAAGGCGCAGCGTCGACGTTGTGTGCCCGAAGATTCTCAGCCTCGCTGCAAAGTTTCCCAAAAATAGACACAGCACACAACCACAACGACGCTTCAAGCTCCAACCAGCTGTAAACATGTTGCAAAAAGATTGTACACACATTGTTGTCGATCACGTACAGCCTTTTTCTTCTACCGCGTTTGTTTAAGGGTGAGGGAAATCAGCCCGAGATTGTGTTTCATGTAATTTTGGCAGAGACATATTTTTAATTCGTTGCGGTACAGTACGATGTGTACCTATAGATGGCTGGCTGGTTGGAGTTCAAGACAGATCAACACGAAGAAAGCAAATAGATCTGCCTTGTTACCGGTGGTGGGACGAGTATGGCAGCAACAGACGGGTACAACTTCAAGTGAGAGTGTGTTTGAAGTACAATCGTATACTGATTTTTAGGCGAGAGATACCCAGTATGTTTAGGTTCTACAACCAAGACTGTTCAGCCTGTTTCCAAACCTAAAGAAAGATGCAAAGTTGCAGACTTACTCAAAGTTCTGCCTAGTATTCGTAAAGAACAATGAAACACCCAAACTCCAGACGCATTTTGAAATCATCGTCCCCGCCCTCCAGCCTCAGATCACATTACCTTTAAAGTCCGATTCCCTAGCTCCCGTCCCGCACCCAGAATCACATCCACACACTCATTTCTCATTACAACATCGTTCACCTTACACATCCTTTTCTATTTCCAACGTGGCTGTGACTCTACCCACCGCCGTTAGTTACAAAACACTATTCTCATGTCAGATTGGCTCGTCCCCGCTCACATGCATACATACCAACCAGTTGGTACCTACGACAACACTTAGTGATCTGCACCTAAGAAGGCTATTCACAAAGCTTCTTCTTCATCTTGGAAGATGTTACTGTGGGATACCAGGATCACCCTTAGGACTCTACTGTGGATGTTCGGCTATCCATGATACCAGCAGCCGCAAAGAGTCGGTCAACATCATAATTCGTGACCGATCGATCGCGAGCTGAGATTCGAACTATCCAATGACCTTCACAGTCAGCCTTGTCGTAAAATGAACATGAGAAATTTAAGTAAGCTGTACAACAAACCTACGTAGCGACGGCCTCTCCCTTACGCATGTGCCTGCTCTTTTTCTGTGCGTCCTTCTGTTCTCCATGTTTCACACTGGCGTGCAGCATGCATTCGGAACCTGCCCACCTGAAAGTACAAATTTGACGTTTTTATGCGTATGATTTGTTGGTAATTATAGTTGTAGTTCGTTTGCTGTATGTACAGATCCGGAGGCTAATAAGCCAATGGTGCATGTGGAAGCTTCCTGACCTCATCATTCGCCTGCGTACTTGTACTGCTCAGGTTCAGCTCGTTTTCCTTCACCAATAACAGAAGCAATAATCACGAAATCTCGGACGCAGCTAAGTTTGCGTACTGTGTTTCAAAGTAGACGGGCGTAATGATGGTGGCCAATCTTGAATTCGTAATCTTTCCTTTCTTATTTTTTCCTATCCTGTACCTGCCTAATGATGAATGCTGATGATGCTAAACGAAGGGTATAACGTAAATCCACAAAAAAGAGAGAGACAAGCGAGCATCGCCTATCTCTAAGAATTTTCCTCGAGTCATCTCATCAAAGCGAATGAGTGATGTCTAAGCCATAAAACCATAATCAACACCAATGACTAATCCATCCACCATGAAAAAGCCGCATAAAAGTCACACACACTCTGTCGACTTGCCTGATGAACACTCCAACACTTGGGTGTATAAATAACTCTCTCCGAAAGACACATGCAACGCCACACAGCCCGTCCAGCCCAACCCAGCCCTACTACACAGCTACAACCCATGCAGGTTACCATCTTTCCGGGATGGCGATTTGTTTTTCAAAATACCCGAGACACGAATGCACAGTCCAGAAGAGTACAATATCGCAGGCTTGCTTACGAGTTCCTTCTTTGTTGCTGCTTACATTTCTCGTGTGCCATGTGTCCATTCCTAGCTGTCGTTCTTGTGAACTCGGCACCGCAGTGTGGGCATGATGATTTGGTTGCCGCGCCAGATTTCTCGCGTTGATGGCGAAGGAGGTTACTGAAGGTGGAGAATTGACGGCCATTGCAACCGTGTTCCCAGCACTGAGGCTTTGGGCGGCCTGGGAGGAGACGGATGTGGTCGCCGGATTCTAATTTGGCAGTGGTGCTAATTTGTTGGAGGGGGTGATGTGGGGCTGGGCCAGGATGGTACATCTGGTGATCTGAAGAAGAGGAAAGTGATTGTGTTCGTTGACTGTCATTTCATCGATTAGATATGTTTGCCATAGAGAAATTGCTCTTACAACTTACAGGTATGTTTGTGATGGTAAAATGGCTACCGGGTCTGAATATGGCATTGCATATGCTGGTGTTGTGAAATCATTGGGTCCCATCGTATAAACTGGAGCAAAGATATCAGGCTGTCCTCCTTCGCTTCCGGTTTGTGTTGGAAAAGGCGCAAGAAATGAATCATTCGGAATTGCTGGAGAGGCTTGCGAGAGGAGAGGGGAAGGCGAGATGCTGCTTGAATATTCTGGAACTTGCCCTGGTACTAGACTTGGAGAACTATGTTGCGAGACAACATAAGGGTTGCTCGCTGACCTATCTCTTCGAATTCTTGTCTTTGAGTCTCGACGTGCTGTGTCTCGCTGCCTTTTGAGTTCTCTTTGCTCTGGAGTTAGGGTGCCTCGTGGTGGACTTGAAGAGTTTGACCGAGGGTATACTGGCATCAATTTGGGTTCTTCAAACGCCATAGTTGTTGGAATTTGAAAGTACTGTTGATGGAGATTGACTTCAAAGTCTAGAAATATCAGTAAATCAAGCCCTATCTCGAGATTTTGTTGAGCTTACTTGGCCATGTGTACGAGTGTCGCATGCTTTGAACATTGGCATCGAAATTGGAATCATACTGCTGAACTCCTACAGCGCTGTTGGTTTTGTTAGCAAGATATTGCTCACTTCTTTAGTTTTGGCTCACCTCATGTTGGCGGGAGGTATGTTGGAATGGAAAGGCGGGTTTCGACTAGAAGGCTCGCCAGGGAAAGCTTCTGCTGGGTCAAGCTGAAGAAGAGGTGCAGAACCTTGGATTTCTCTGCTTTGATTGAAAGTCCAATCAAACTCGTTCCGACCGAGAACAGGAACTGGCGCCGTCTGTCGAGGAACTGGAGCAGAAATGATGGACGACGGCGAAGGAGCTTCTGGTCGATCTTGTATAGTGAAGGAGGCTTTGGCTGGTGGGATAGTGGGAAGAAGATTACCCGACGTGCTTGAGGGGTCTCTGTTGTTTATAGCCGAGATGTATGATGCGGAAGAGGGGCTCTGATTGTGATTCTGGTTGTTGGGTCCTGACCTGCCTTGACGTGAGTCCCGACCATTCAGATCTATATAGAAGGAGTCCATGTGGAAGTCAAACTAGGACTGGAAAGTGCCGGTGGCTGAACGTACAAGATCTAAATCGGAAAGATACTCGAAATAGAAAAGCCAACGGAGTAGGATTCGAGGAACGCAGTGCTTATAAGCAACGTGGAGAACGAACGTCAGAAACGGGATGTCTTAGACAAGGTGTAAAAATGCTTAAATGACGGAGGGGAAAGGACTTGGGACAAGTGGGAGGACCACGATCTGACAGAGCTATTTCGGAAGCGCGGACAGAGAAGGAAAGAGGGAAGGAGACATAAGGGGACCTAGCAGCACTCGGAATATCTGCTGGTTAGGTAAGATCGAGGTAAGTCGAGGCAAGATCGAGGCAAGATAGAGAGAGAGGGGAGTGGCAGAGAGATATCCGTCTGTATCTAGATCTAGCGGACAGGAAGGACAGCATGGTCCAGGGACAAACAAGGCTATATGGTAGTCCAGCACCAAAGGAGGCTTGTCATTATTTAGTCGTTGTAGTGGGTTAGTGGGTTAGTGGGTTAGTGGGTTGGAGGGTTGGAGGGTTGGTGGGTTGGTGGGTTGGTGGGTGGTGGGTAGTGGGTAGTGCGTAGTGGGTAGTAGTGGGTTAGTGCCATAACAGTGGGCGGTCGTGGTGGTCGTCGTGCTTGTCGTGGTCGTCCTGTCCTCGAGGGCCAAACAGTGCAGGGAGAGAGATCACGCTTGGCAACCGTTCTGGAAATCTGCAGACTGTCGAAGGATTCGAATCCCTGCACCAGATGCCAGACAGCCCCTCGACGAAATGGAAAGTGGAATTGCAACAACCTGGTCTGGCTCTGATTCTCTCCCGCTTGGGAACTCCAGGCTCAAGGACCCAGGGCAGTGTGAGGAGCGCAGTGGGCCGCTTGGGGGTGAGGCGCTGGGGGCTCTGAGCAGCACATGGCATGCGGTTGGGGGCGAGCTATCCTGGGATCAAGACTCGACGATGGGTGAGTCTTCCTGTTATTCTCAGGGAGACCTGGCAACGGCCTTCAGGGTCTAGTGTGACGGCAAGGCTCACTTTCTCCCCAGGTCAGGCAGTTCTCATGCCGTTGTGCGACTCGCCCACTCACAGGGCTGATGAGCTCTGTAGGACAGTCTTTAGCGCACGACCACGCCGCAGAGAGACAGCAAAAATAGGAGCAGGTCGGGTGTCTGGAGGCCGAAATGCCTGCTGGTTAGCGTGCGTGGTGGTGGATGAGTGCTGCGAGGAGGTGGGAATAATTTAATATTATTTGACAATGGGAACGTTTCGTCGTACCTGGTGGTACGTAGAGCGCGGCGGACGAAGATTGCGCTGCGCGTGTGAGATGGTCGCCGAATGCTAACGCCAACCAAGACAAAATAGCCGGCATTCAAGCGATCCCAATTGAGCATTGGATGGTGGGTTTGGTAGTACAGTCCAGAATAGACGCTACGTACAATGCAGTACCGAAGTCGTGCTGCATCGGCGAGGTGACTTTGCGTTGTGATATGTTATGTTTAGATTCTTGAGCCTCGGGAGATCTCGCGATCCTCAAAACAGTGAAATTGCCAAAGACCTCCCAGACGCTCCAACTATTCAATACAAGAACCCTTTTTCCACCAAGGATGTAGATAGAAAGGATGCTGCCTGAAAGTCTTGAATGTCTCAAGGTCTTGGAGTCTTGATGTCTTGGATTTAGAGTCTTGGTCTCTTGAAAGACTTGAAGAATTGTCAATGACCAGCACTTCATTTGTCGCCATCTCCATCAAACTTACAAATTGGGACGATTTTAATTCCGCCGTGCGCGCACTTCCAGATCTTAACTCAACTGCTCCTTGCTCATGTCTCGAGAGGCTCTCTCGCTTGTGGTTGGACCTCCCATTGTTGTTACCAGGGAGATCTCGTGCTCGCGGCACTTTGATTTGCTCTTTCTACCTCTGGGGAGCGGAGTTCAGCAGTCATTCCGTCTCCTCCTGCTCGCATCTCGCACTCCTGGCGCAACTGTCACGAGAGTCGGAGAAGAAGCGAGACAGACAGTAACTTCTGCCGGTTGACATCCGTTCCGAACCCTTCAGTACTTTACCCGATATTTTGCAAGCCTCAACCAGTATACTCTTTGACATAGTGTTCCCAACGATACAAATCTCTGCTCAGGCAACCGAGATTACCACATCACTTCGACTCATCACCGAGGTTTTTTTCACTAGTATGACCATGGTGGCATCAAAGCTACTTGTGTCAAAACAACCTGCTCTATCTGAGGGTCGGTCTTCTTCTCTTCGATATTCGGGGGGATGTTCCGTCCTCTTCTATCGTAAAATTGCGGTGGGTTTTCCACGTGTCCGTCCACCCTTCGCCCACTTCTCGCTTTTCGCATAGGAAATCCGAAATCTGGACTTATCTCCATGGGGATAAACACTTGGTAACAAGTCAAGGGTAGTTGTTCCATTACAAACTTCGATTGTTTCGCGAGCAATGGTACATGAGTGTCTTAAGAGCCTGAGCTTCTATGCTCATGCTACCTTTGCTTTCAATCAATGAAACCTCGGACCAGACTTATGAAACTTCAAGCATCTTCGATTCTTTAGTCAAATATGAAAATGTTTACAATGACCTTCTTGTCCAACTTGTATGTATGCATACTGACTGTACTTTGCGACTGCTTTCGACGTCTTGACACCGAAGTGGCAACGACGAGTTATCCCATTGAAGCATAGACTCCTAAGGCTGGAAACACGCTTCTGTGAATTCACGAAGTGAACACAAGTTAACTAAATAGCAGGATATCCACCGGTTCCACCAGCCATGTGCAGGCGGGAGTCCGATCACTTTGGATCCGCCAACTCCTCATCGGTTCAATGCCCTCATTTCTGGTATTGCGACTTCTGTGACTTGAAAATGCGTCGTGGGACCAAAACAAAATAAGTAATCTCTCCTATTCTCGCATGGTTCTCGCTAGACTCAACATGGGCAAAATTTAAGATGGCACCAAATGAATTCCCATCGGCAAAAGTCGTCTAAACATCAAACAAAAGCAAGGGGGTTCCCTGTTATGTTCATCCCGACATTCAAAGCAGCTTCTGCCATACCCTGTCAGTATAGTTGAGATGATAGAACATTTAGCGTCCTTTCCCCGCCATACGACATCCCAATTGCCTTGATATTTTTAAAACAGACAAAGAAAAAAGACGAAATCTTCTCGGGGCCTTTAGCCGAATACACCAGGATATGGACTGGGTGGTTAGGGTTACGATCCCTGCTTAAAACCCTAACAAACACGAATTGATGAGCTGGATTGAACGTTTCCCACTCATAGAAGCAGTTTGCAGAAGCGGCCGTTATGCGGATGCGGTAGATCTTTGGTTGGCAGCATGGCTTAAGGCTGTAGCCTAAATCAAAATAGCCCCCAAGTTTTCTGTAGTGGAAGAATCAGATATCTCTTCCGGTGTAGAGTATTAAATTGTTGTTATTGACGAGACCAACACGTTGTCATGTGACGATTACTGCTCTCATATGGACTAAGAAAAATGAGGATTAACACGTTTGAAAGGTATCAACTCTGACGTTAATGTTGACGAGAAGCCTGGAAGTGTTTGACGAGCTCTTCATTGAACATTTCCCCTTTCACCCGTCACTTGTGTGAATACCCCCTGTTAATCTTTTAATCACCTTCCTCCTTCACATGTACCATGTACATGAGCCCTACGAGGAACCGAAGTAGTGGATGGGTGATCTCAAGGATCGCTTGATTATACTGATTGTGGTGTTGATACCGGTGCGATCTTGGTAAAGGCCCATCATCCCACGGTCCATCCCACCACCATTCTACCTTCGTACTCAGACACGAAAACGACGACACAGATGATCTACAGCGGTGAATCCTTCCCAACGGTAGTTCGTACAATCTGACCCTAGGCAATGACATGCATGCCGGCTGGTGGTGGGTGTTTTGCTGGCAGGTCAAAGGAAGGATTCTGAGAACCCTTCTCGGCAAACCCAAAACAGCTTCGTTTCCAAGTCGTGATGTCGAACAACCACCAACGGAGCCACTCCCGCGCCTCTTCCCCAATGACCCCTTCCCGTTGTAAGCTACCTTCAGGCAGCCGTTAACTTTGTAAGCAAAACTGAGAATAGATTGTAGCAAAGACAGCCAATTGAGTGAATTGTGCGCTGTATCGTCTGAACTTGCATGTTCATACCAAGGCTTGAGTTGCCGACCAAAGTCACCGTGGGTGACATCTCTATACTGTCACCTTGCAGGTCTGCAATTCAAATCATTTCATTCTTTTTGCAAATGTAACTTCTGGTTCTTGTTGGAGCCACAAGAATTCCTCTTCAAGATTGCTGCTGCCAGCTGGGAACTCGAGCAGAAATGTCTCGCTTAAAATTACTCAAGACTATCGGGCCCGAGATCATGAACGTTGAAAATTCAGACCAGCATTTCAAACTCTTGCCCCAATTCACTCGTAAAAATCGACCAACAGAACCCATTTCCATGGTTATGGGAAAGACCCTCTTCGACCAAGTCATCGTGTTCCACTCTGAGATTTGCGACACTTCCCTAAACCGGTAGTTTGTTGTGACCACGGTTGCAATCGACGCTAACGGCAACCGCATGTGGGGAGTGTACATCGCTCCAGCGGAAGCGCTAGCAAGATGACTTGTCCTAGATCTCGCGCGCAGGAACAAATCAGATCGAGCATGTGCGTACTTTACGACGCCCTTCATGCTACAAATTATTGAAATGCTCCCTGCAAAAGAATACATCCTTCAAACGATGAAGTCCCGCTCGTTCTCAGGGGAAAAGAGGTTTGCAGCGGGTGGAGTTGTTGGGCTCTGATTGGAGCCAAATGCGAGCAGTCAAAAATTCCAAGGAGTCAAGGGACCTACCTTCGCTTGTCGGCTGGGACGACCAATTATTGCACCACAATTTCAAGTGGGCATATCCATTTGGTGCGGAATTCCCCCATTTCTGCTTGTTCAGGGGCGATACAAGCTCCTTACGGTACGTCGTAGCCGTGCTTACTCCGAGTTCCCTGTCGACCTGAACAATTAGCTATTGAGACATGCTAACCTATGTGGGACGTGCAAACGACGTTCTGTACGACGCGTTCCGGCAATAAGATAACTCCCTTTCCGCACTATTGAGAGCCAGAGTCATTAGCGTCTATGTAGCTGTTAATACATGACCATCTGCTTGTTTGGAATAATCTAGAGCACTTGCTGCTCGCCTCATTCTTCAAAGTGCTCATGAAACAAAAGGACAAGGTCAATCCAAGCTTCGCTACGACACCACAACACTGCAAAGCCGGCACATATCGAACGAGAAATCAGGAGAAGCGCAATTGACCGCTTGTCCGCTTCAACTTATTTCCTACGCCACCTGCATATCGAAGAACATTTACGTACAGTTACTCTGCTGAAAGATGCGGAGTTAATCTGCGGTTGAGTCCGTCGGCATTCCGTGGCGATGATCGTGAGACAGACGACGATTTCGCTGGACCGGGGGTGTCGAGGTACACTATACGTCGACATATACGAGCAGGATTGACCCCAAGACTCTCCCAAGTGCCATTGAACCTGTTCAGGATTGCGATGATGGTTACTTGATCAAATTCGCGATATCCGTAGGGCTGGCAGGTGCAAGGTCAGAGTGGCACAGCTTGAGAGAATCGATAGGCATGAGGTTTGCTTGCCTCTTCCATCTGAGCATCGTGGCCCAGTTCGAAGGATTGGACCCAGCATCGTTACATACCGTACCCAAGTGCCGTTCAGCAAGAAAATATTCTGGGCGATTAAGTCATGGAGAACCATAAGGCTGACAAATACCAAAATAGTCTAGATAGGGCCAGAAGATAGGAATTCTTTTGGATGTTGGACTGTAGGTTCAATTTGGGCCCATTCAAACATCCAATGCCAACACAGCCTTCGGGCCCGAACAAGTATCTTCTGCCTTACTTTTTTGTTTGATTCTGACCCTCATTTTTCTTCCTCGTCAATCTTATGCAATCGAAAGTAATTGTAGCTTGGCCAAAAACTTTGCGGCCTTTTTCAATAGCTTAGTGGTGATGCTGTGCCTCGGAAGGTCAATCCAACGGCCGCTCCAACCTTCCCCACGACGGCGGCTATTTTGTTGGAATTTCAAGTTTCGCCTGGCCACGACCATGTCGGCTGTTTTTGTTTAACGAGGAAAATTTGTGATGTCCGAAACGATTGTGTTGGGAATTGTGTAGTGTAGATTGGCAAGTGTGACTTTTGCATTTGTGATCAGTGGGTCAGTGGAGCTTTTCGGCGAGAACAAGTTAGGAATTGTTAAGTGATCTCTCATCTCTAGAGATTTTGGGAGGTCAATCAAACTTTCTAGGCATCATTCATTGATGATTCCATACACATATGACCCATGTTGAGAGTTGTATTCGATTGTTGTCGTGAAGTGAGTGAGTTTCCGAAGTACCCGTACCTTCCTAACCCATCACTTCACGTAGATAGCACCAGCTGTGGACGGTAAGAAAATAGTGCTGGTACAGAAGTATGTGCGGATATTAAGGTACGAAACCTGAACACAGAGCCTTCTCAAAGCCTCCAGTCTTTTGCTAGCTAATGGATTGGACAACGCAGAATCGTGCCAACAGATGTCCAGCGAAGTTAACGAAACGAGAAACATCTACCGTCACTCGGGGAAATAACATCTATTACGCTGAGGTATATCGAGAACGCCATCGCGTTATTCAGCAATTTGCAAATCAATAAACGATTCGGAGTCAATTGGTTGCTCAAAGACACAGGGACACAGAGCTTTTACAGTGCAATCTCTTTTCAAAAGTTGGCGGCAAACCACAACCCAGCTCCATAACCCAGAAACGAAATAGAACATCTGTTCACGACAAGTAGGACTAAGACATCGCTTCCCTGGATAGACAGAACTTGCTTAATGTTACTTAACCACTCTTTCCACACGATGATAAAGCCCAAAATATAATGCGAACGACTCTCTCCACATACATTGCCCTCATCAACGACGTCTACTACTTCAAACCCAACAACTACCTCGGAACATTGATCTGCAGACACGCGAGCGCCAGAAGAGATTTTCCGATTCCGGTTTCCTTGTGCACCTCTGGAAAAGGTTACCCACCTAAACAACGAGCAAAATAACAAAAACTCAGATCTACCGATGTAGATCGTAGAAAAACTCCAGTCGGGAAGGCAATTTTGAGGCATGTCACTTGTAATGAAAGGTTGGCGCGTACGGCAAAGGTTGGCGCATAAGGTAGTTTCACGACTTCGCGGTCGAGGCTTCTACCACTCAGCTAAGTGATGAAGTAATTGTGAGAGGGTGTGCTTATTTGGAATTATATCATGGCGAAAAGCCTTCTTAGTAGAGACGTTGTTGTCGTTTCTAAGGCGTTGTCGCCGAAGGTGGTGTTTTCGATTTCTTGGATTGTTCTATGGGTCCTCAGGATACTAACGCAAGCAAATCTAAACCTTGACGACAAATACTTCACGAGGCAGGAACCAACATAACAACCTCTAGTTGAGTGTCAGACTCAACGCCTGCGCAATAGCCGGTCCCTCGTTAATACCAAAATCCGTACGTGTGTCGCAGCCGATACTAGTCACTGCGACTCTCGACTATTACTACGTGCTTTAAAAGTCATGAACAAATCTCTGGACAGTAACGAATCAGCAATTTCTGCAGAGGCAGTGATGCCACGTTGATGGTTTCATTCCATTTAATATGTTATAAATAAATGGCAAGGCAACTTAATATGACCTCCACCCTGCCACTACGTTCTTCTTCCGTGAAAGCGTTTTTATGTTTGAGCGAAGAGCGAACCTATTTGCATCTCTATTTTGAATTCCGCAGCCCACTTGAACTTACTGCCTTTTTGGCATCAAGTCATCGGAAAGCCGTAATTGAAGGGGGGATACCTTCTTGGGAAGCGTTCTGAGGAAGGAGGACTCCCCCCAGAGATAATAAGACAGGTATTGCCGGCTCAGAACCGACCCCGAAATAGGTAGACAGTATAATGCACGATCTTTCACAGAGTTCTTTCCCTGAAACCTAGCACCTAAAGATGCTGCAATCCCTAAACCTCTCCCCTCGCGCCTGGACAACCATAAAGAACGAGAGCAAGACCTTGATGAGTATGATGACTTCCATTATCTATTTGCCCAACTAGCTAGCTTACAAAGCACAAAGACTGATTTTGCTTGAAACCCATCCATCCATCCATCCATCCCGTTTGATGTCTCCCATATCGCCACGGCAAAAGTATCTTGGCAAAATAAAAGAACTCCCCGCAGAAAAAACAAATTTCACTCCCCTTTCCTTTCCAGTGTTCCCTTCCCCACAGAGAGAGAAATAAAAGACGCCTTTGGGCAAGCAAATGCTCCAGTCCTTTCGCTCCACACAAACGCCCATATATGTTAAGTTTTTCAAAATCGCCTAGAGCTCCGTCGTAGAGATGAGTGAATGAGTCTTCATTTCTCGTTCTCCCTTTTCCTTCGCACACATTTGTTACAGTTTTCCATGACGCGCCTTAAAAATGGCCACCTTGTCGTCGTAGAAAAGAATCTCTCGCAAACGTAATCGTGTTTTTGATCCAAGTTCGTCAGAGCTGATGTAGGAGTCGGTGTCAGAGTCGTGATCTGAAACTTCAGACTCGGTTTCGTCTGGATCAATGCCAGGTGCCACGGTGCCGATGCCGTTATCATCATCATCATCGTCTTCCTCGTCCTCGTCGCTTCCTTCATCATCTTCATCGTCCTCTTCTTCATCATCGGTAACCGGGTCATGTACACCGGCATTGGCGTGCGGGTCAGAACTATTGCCTTCCTCATGCGGTCGATTTTCAAGAATTTCAAAGCACTTATGTGATACTCCCATATAACAGAGTTCAACCTCTGGACGTAGAACAATCACATCAACAACTTGCAGTGCCAGTTCTTTAGGATCAAAAGCGGGTGTGACATGGTCCGCAATAAAAGGAACGTTCAGAGAACGAAGATGAGGAATTTGTGGAAGCCTTTGGAGGAAATGATGCTATAAAATGTTAGATGTAGAAAATCTACTGGGTGCAGGAAAGCTTACCCAGTCTTTGTACTCGATCGCGATGCTCAGCTCCCGAAGACTGCTCATCCGACCACTAGTTATGAAGTTGAGAATATCGCGAGTGGGCATCCATGCTCTCCAACGCGGATTGTCAGCGCTGCTGGTTGGACCTCTTGGAATTCTATCAGAACTGTCTAACATCAACTTCTTCAAACTCGCACGATGTCGTTTGAGAGGTCCACGATAGATTGCATCCTGTGGAGTGTTAGAGTGCCATCGGCAAGTATCTAATTTGCAAAACTTACAATTGTCACGCTTGCTGCCGAGGAGCGTCGACGGTCTTGTAAAAAGAGAGTCTCCAAGGAGTTAGGCGCCAGAGTATCTTTCAAGAATGAGATGAGTGCGGGGGAAGCAGCATCTGTGTGGACCTTCTTCAAGCTCAGGTGATACTGCATAGGGACGGCAGAATGGTGTTTGGAAGATGAATGACTGCTACCAATTGGGGTAGGTTGGAACTGTCGTCGGAGCATGACCCACAGTCGATCGTGTTGAGGACAGTCAAGAATTGTCAGATCTGTCATGACAGACCAATCAAATGCCTTTTGTAGAACAGCGATGGATAGTGGAATGCGTTCCAATTCTAACGTCTGCAATCTTAACTTCCCTTCCAGCTTCTGTCTCTCCGCTGTAGGCGTCTCTGAAAAGTGTGAATGCCTTTGACCTTGGGCTTTTGATCGACGAAGTGGTTGCACACCAGGAACTGCTCCCGATTCGAGAGGTGCTTGATTTTGCTCGACATTAAAATTTATATCATGTGCAGACATCAACGCTGTGAGTGAGTCCAAATCGGATTGTGCTGAATCAGAAGTATTGGAGTTCTGGTTATGGGGGTTCAGCCCGAGGCCATCAGCACCAGGGAAAGTTATGTTTTCTGAAGAGCTAATAACGACATTGGAAGGAATAGGAGCACCTATGAAGTCCTTGAACAAGGAATCAATGGGAGAGAATAGATTAAGATCGTCTTGTTGGTTTTCCTCGTTTTGCAAAATCACCGACGAAGTCCCTTGGGGTAGGCTGGGTTGGTTTTCTGACGGGATAGGGGTCGAAGAAGCTATCGAGGTACCCCAGTCTTTCTTTTCGGATTTTGATTTCTGCTTTCTGCGAACATCAAATACTCGCCCCAATAGAACTCCGAGGACGCCCCCAAGTCTGCGCTCACCAATAGTGCTTGCGCCAGGCCACGATGCTGCATGGTCTACTTGGTGCAGATCAGGTCCATCCCACGCCAAAGCGAAGTCACGACTCGTTGCCTTCGCAGATATCCCGACTCGTAGCTCACGAAGGCCTTCCTTGGATTTGGCTATGAGAACACTCATCTCGTCTAGATAATCTAGTTCATCGATGTCCAGTACCGAGAGACTCTTTAGCGGAGGAAGAACACTGAGGGTAGGATATTCTACCCGACTCTGCGCATACGAGGTTCGGCGAGGCATTGGTTGTGTGGTAGGGACAGAACCCGCAGGGATGCTCCAGCCGATAGGTGTCATAGTGCTTCCGGCCAACATCTGGGGAGTCGTGTTGGATGCTGTATTGGAATTCTGCGGCGATGGCATATTGGCTGGATCTGAATTGTCATGCCACCTTACCCAGACTCTCTCCAGCCTACATTCCTGAAGAGGGCTTCTGCTTTGCAGGGACGACAAAGCTAGCCAGACGTCCCTCAAAACACCGGTTGGCATATCCCAAACGAAGGTCTCCAAGTTCATCATCCTAGCCACTGCTAGCGCCACCAAAGTTCCCAACATTTTACCACTCTCTTTAGTGATGAGATATTCTTGTACCCAATCCGCTGGACCATTACCAAGTGAGAACTTCCTAGTGAACTGAGGATATTGGTTGCCAATTCGTCGCTGATTTGAAGAAGAGCTGGGCCCAGGGCGTCCCATGTGATTGCATTGTGTGATATTAAGCGTGCCGCAATTCATACAAGAATATTGCATTTCCGAGTTGATGGGCTTCTGTGTTGGGGTCAGAACATCACCCATGCACAAAGTGGCCAGACCGTAGGTTAGAGCATCAACACCAGTTCGAGGATCTGTTGTAGCATGGGCATCTGGCCACACGATATCGAAGCGGGAATATATGTGAGGTATCGCGAGATTATGGAGGGCGGAGTGTGTGAGCGCCAAAGCGGTCAAATCGTTGGTATGCGTGATCTACCAAGCCAACAGTGAGTAGAATATCACCAAACAATGGGGCTTGAAGCCTTACCTCTTTTACAATCTCCTTTAAGACATCCATAGGCAAGTCTAACAGCTGGAGGGGGCCCTTCTTTTCTGCGACGGCCGTCCATTCCTGCTCCTTGTCCTTTAGCAAGTTCGAGATGCTACTCCTCGCATTCACCAGGTGCTGCTCCATGTCTCCCGACCCAACTTCGTCTATGCTTGACATCACATGCGTGTGATAGGAGCCCGTCGATTTGAGATCATTGGAAGGTTGTGGTGCTGCAGATGTTTTGGGGATTGTGATAAAGTGTTCGTCTAGTTGTGTGTCGCTGAGTGTTTGGTCGGGGCCACTGGGAATGGTTGCCATGACCTCTGTGGTTTGTGTTCCGCGGCCTGTATTTGCCTGTGATTTACGCTGGCCGAAGCCTTAGCAGCATTATTCGGCCTGCCAGATCCGGGCGAAAGATGAACAGGCGAACAATAGTTAATGAAAGTGAAGTTGTTGCTCGGACGGTGTTTTGGATGCGTTCAACACACTTCAGTACCTTGAGGCGCTAGGCTTGAACGAGTGGTGAGCTGTGTGGTTATCACAATATCAGGTGCCCCTAGTATCCGGAGAACACTCTCACCTGCAAGCGACTGCAGACAGAGTATGGAGAGAGGAGAGGTATGGTTAAGCTCTGTAGGTTTTTGCTTTTTCTGAAACTCTCCTTACACAGATTTCGTAATTGCAGACTTCGAGTTATCTAAACTCACAGTAGCCCAGTAGTTGGAGAGTGAATAAGAGGGAGGTGAGGCGGGTTGTACAATGCTGTGCCGAATTAATTCTTGCAATTACTGTACTGTTTGTACTTGTACCGCTCAAGTATTCATCAAACGTGAATGGAATGAATGCGCTCACCACCAGGCAAAATATACCGAGTTCGAATCAGGTGATAAGAACATCTAGTCACTCGAGTCACTCCCCTAATATTAGCCAGTGAAAAGAATCGTCATTGACAAACTTGTTACCATGATGATCCATGAGAGGGATGTGAGTTGTTTGCCAAGGCAAGCTATAGCAGGACTTGTGTTGTGATAAAATTAAACCTCCAAGCCGGCAGGTTCGTGCTGCTGCGGTATGAGGCTATCAATCATTTCCAAACAAGACCCAGCTTTTCCACTCGTCTTTCTTTCCTGTACCTCCCACGGTCATGAACTTGGGTAGCCTTTGAGACGAAAGGCAAAGAACAATAGAACGAACAAGAAATCGAGAGACTGGGTGACTCTGCCACTGTACGGCGTTTATTATTAGACCTTGGGCCATCGTCAGCATCATTCAGTCAGGTCTCGACAACAGGCTCTAGCAACCCCTCCACCAGCAGCAACCGACCGTCATTCACCCTAACCTGAGCACACACAGGACCCGTGCTCGCTCCCAGATCTTCGCCCTCCCTCTTGTACTCGATTCTCTCCTTACGACTGGTGCACAAATACCTCATTCTTACTGCTCACAATGTCGACTTCATCTCGGCCAAACAGACGCTTGAACAGCGTCCAAAATAGCGATCGTGTGTCCCGCAACACCTCACGAAACTCCTCTCGAGCAAGATCGAAAACTGTCAGCTACAGCGATGCATACTCTTATGCCCTGCGAGCGGCATACCTACACCATCTTCTGCAGATTCGACCCAAGAAGAAGCAATATGTTCCTGCGCCGAAACTTGCGAAGCGGGCGACCGTGGGAATTGGGGAGATGATGCAGGACTTCTCCATAACAGGCAATACAAAGAGCGCAAAATTCCCTCATGGATTCATGGGGCCGTTGGAAAAGCGTATGCAAGGGGTTTTAGTTGGAACAGAGAGACTGCCTGGTTATAATGATCCAGCAGTTAAGCGCACCTTCGCCGAAGCGTACACAGCTTTTACTGAGACGGGTTTCCGAAGACGAATGGACAAGGAGAGACGAGTGGAAGACCTGGTTCTTATATTCTACTCGAACGCGACGAAAGCGTTACAGAAAGGGAAGGCGCATGACGATGATTCTTGGAAACCCATGGTGGACCGTCATGTTGCTCTGTTCGTTCGGATAATCAGCAACATTTTAAAGGACCAAGGCAATGATAGAGATAGACCCGAACTCATGACGAGACTGGCAACTTTGGAAAAGAAACTCTTGACGAATGACCAAGATTTGACTGCAGCCTCCGGAGACGGACCTGGAGGTACCTATATTGAGGTCACAGTACCGCTCAGCTATGATATTAAGGATATGCCCATGGTCCAAGTTGTTGCCAGGATATTTGGTCTCAGAAATGCACAAGTTCAATCTGATATCGATGCCCACAAAGCAATATGGACAGAAGCAGCAGCTTTGTCTGATTTGAAAGCTTACCAGCACTGCTTGGATCTGAACACAAAACGAACATTGCGGAGTGACGATTTTGACCTCGAGGCAGGTTATCTAGACTGGAAGCGATCTGAAGTCCCAGAGTTAACTCGTATGATGGCTGAGATATTGCAAGCTAAACCCGAGTTGATGAAGTCGTCAGGAGGCTCAAACAAGCCTTTACCAGCAGTTCAGTCCAACTACAATCCTGAGGAGGACCAGGCTTATTCTGATCTCGCAAAAAGCATTTCAACTCCATTAGGGGAGGATACCTTTTACTCCTTCGATCAACCTGTCGACATGAGTTCACTTAACTTGGAGGATAATCAAGCTGGACGATTGTTCCTTGAAGAATCCACCTACACCTTCATTCCTCCAGACCCACGGGCTTTTTACAAATCAATTCTAGCACATGCTATGACATTCGACGGGCTGCATCCCTCACAAACAGCAGATGGTGCTACATCAAGTGAACCTCTCTCCCGCCAGTCCTTAGAGCTTTTGACAGAGTTGTGTGTTCGGTGGCGCATCCCGCAATTCTCCAGATTGATTCTTTTTCTCGATGCTGCCGCGCAGAAATTTCTTGATCAAGAGATTCAACTGGATGGCATTGACGCTGCATTCAAATTTGTCAAAAACCCACCTGTAGACACAAAGCGCGGCCATGCCCATGTCCATTCCGCAAGTCTTACATCGTTTCCCGAGACCTCCTGGACGATTCATGATTTTGCCCTGTTCCGCACGATTTTAACAAACTTGAATGACGCTTTGCTTCGTGATCTGTATGACATATTGCAGCACTGCTACGAGTCAAAACCCCCCTCTCCAGGACCAGTTCTCGAGGTACTTGAAACCCACATACACGATGAGCAATCCTTCACCTTCGGTCACGAAAAGCTCGAATCTTACAAGACACATCTTAGGGATGGACTGAGGGCGCAAGCTGCTTCGGTGTATAGGAGCTATCTCGAGGCAGAAGTACCTCATGTACAAGAAGAATGGCAATTTTATCATGTCATACAGCTTGGAAAGGCTGTGGTCAAGTTGTGCTCACGCATTCAGAAGCGTTACAGCAAAAATCCTGAGTTGATGGGCGTCAACCCTTTGACTATTCTGGTTGAAACAATGTTCCCAAGTTTTGAAAATGATGCTCATGATCTCATCCGTCGCATTCTCCAAGTTGCGAAAGACAACGGCACCGAGGTTGACCTCCAGGATGGATTTCAGTTGTATAAGGAGCTTGTTGAAATTCGTCGCATTCACCAGGACGCCTTACCGCATACCCCCTTCGCCTTTCATATCGAGGAGCTTCTTGCAGAATTCGTGTGGCGCTGGATCGGAGTTGCTGAGGAGAAGATGGTTGGTTTGATCGACGAAGCAATCAAGCAAGATCCATTCCAAGTTCGGACTGAAAATCACAATGAGCCAGCAAGTGACGATGCCCGTCATAGTACTTCAATTGTTGACATATTCGGGCTCTTCAATCAAACCGTGGACGAAATTTTTGGCTTGGAATGGGACAATGATGTTCAGTATGCAAAGTTCATGACGGCGATGTCCAAGTCTTTTGGAATAGGCCTCGCTAGGTACTGCGAAGTTATTGAGCAAAGATTCAGCAAAGAGATGGATCGATTATCGCCTGCACAAGAAGCGGCCTTGAAGCAATCAAAGCAAGAGAAATGGATGCAAATCGCCAAAGATGCTTGGAACAACAAGGAAAAGATTGAGCCTTTCCAATTTTACCCTGAGGTAAGTTGATAATTCTGATCCATAAAAGTCCTTGCTAACCTGGTGTAGTCCTTCGTCAAGTTGAATAATATTGAATATGGAATTCAGCAGCTGGATATTCTAGAGAAGACGATGAATGTCGACGCATGTGCCGATGTTTTGCAGAGGAACGCGCCCCCACAAACCAAGCAAAGACGCCCTACAAAATATGTCTTTACAATCAAGATTGTCGAGGCAGAGGATTTGAAGGCTTGTGATCCTTCTGGTTTCAGTGACCCTTATGTTGTCTTAGGAGATGAGTATCAGAAACGACTTGCCAAGACGAGAGTGGTAATGAGAAATCTCAACCCGCGATGGGAAGAGTCGGTTGATATAACAGTCTCGGGAGCGCTGAACATCATCGCAACAATCTGGGATTGGGATACTTTCGGCGACCATGACTACGTAGGAAGAACCTCCTTGAAGCTTGATCCTTCACATTTCAGCGACTACATGCCGCGAGAGTATTGGTTAAACCTTGATACCCAAGGTAGACTATTACTCCGGGTTAGTATGGAAGGTGAGAGGGATGACATCCAATTCTATTTTGGCAAAGCCTTCAGGTTGATGAAGAGGACTGAGAGGGATATGACCCGAAAAATCACTGACAAGGTATGGATTTCGCTTCCGTTTTTGACACTATTTACTGATTGTTCTCTCAGCTTTCACAATACATCAATACAAGCTTGTCTCAGGAAGCCTTGAGATATTTACTTTCAAGAGGTATCTCATCCACAGTCACAAGTCTGTTCCGAAATCGACAGTCTGTGATGCCAGCTTTGACCCAATCCGATATTGAAAATGCTTTAAAGCCTCTTTTCACGTACTTCGACGAAAACTTTGCCATCATGAAGCAGGTTTTAACTGATGCTTCAATGGTTATGGTCATGACCAGACTGTGGAAAGAGGTTTTGCTGGCGATTGAAGGTTTGCTGGTCCCGCCCTTGTCGGACAAGCCCTCTTCCCAAAGACCGCTTTCCCAACAGGAGATGGATATAGCTTTCAGATGGCTTGAGTTATTGTTTGATTTTTTCCACGCCAAGGATGAAGAAACTGGCGATGTGTTGGGTGTGCCAGCAGACGTCTTGAAATCGCCCAAGTACCACGAGCTTGCAACACTCAACTTCTTCTACCTCGACACCACGGAGAATCTGATCCGCACATCTGAGCGAATGGCCAGCGCTACAGCACAACGAGCACAAGCCCAACAAAATCGACTCTCAGCCCCAGCAAGCCTCGGCGCTTCCTTTGGTGGTTTACTGGGTTCAACGTCAGTGCGAAGAACGAAGAGTATCATGCTTAGTCGCAACCTCGGGACGATGAAGCAGGCAAAAGAGGAGAAAAGGAAAGAAGCACAGGCGGATCCAAGCGATGATATGATCCTCAGAATCCTCCGCATGAGACCCGAGGCAGCGCCATATCTCAGAGATAGGAGCAGACAGAAGGAGAGACTCGCCGCGTCCGCTGCAGCAGAGCAGATTGTGCGACAGAGTCTGAATAGTGGAGGGCCCAGGTTTGGTGCCAACAATCTCCCACGACGTTGATGTCGACAACATCACCATCTTTCCTATTGCACTGGTCTTTTGTCACCACAGAAACGAAACCCATTGCATATGCATTGGAACCAAATGGGGAGCAACTACTTAGATCTTATTGGGTTCTTTTTTCGGCTAGCTGGTTATTGTTGTCGTTTGTTTGATGGAAATTGTGGTGTTTGGGTTGACCTTTTTAATGAAAATCATGTATCAAGTTGCCTGAGAAGTACAACGAGACGAGACGAGGGCCTGGATGGATGGATGAATGAAACGAATCTATTACTATAACAACTTGGAGGTGGTGGGCGGGTTTAATGGAGTTTGTTGATTTGATGTTTGTTACATTTGCAGTTCTTCGAATATTCTTGTCTTGGGAGAGGAGAGAAAGAGAAGGAAAGATACCATAATTTTCTATCATACTTTAGAATAAAAAATTCATAAATATTTATAAGACAAATTCTGTTGCTTCTTATCATTGACTTCTAGGTGGATAGAGAATGGAAGGAAGCCTTGCATTAATGTATCCGACTGTGGGTATTGATGTATTGCGGACCGAAGGGCTGGCTAAGATGGGCCGGGGTTATTCAGAGAAGAATAAGATGATGGTGGTGGACAGCCTCGGCTTGAGCAAAATTTGACCACAAGGCAAGCGCCTATCGCCGGAGAGTATCTGTTCAATGAGAGGCTGAGAGTTCAACTCGTTCTGTGTGAGCTAGAAGGTTGGTTTAAACGCCACACTTGTAGGTACGTATCTCTCAATATTTTCGATAGTCCGTGTCGTGCACCACACCACACCACATTGATAAACCATAGAGTACAAGATATCGAGAATGCCAGAGACAAGTCAATCGACCCATAGACTCGGTGCTTTCATTGTTACAGACTTTACTGTACGAGAAGGAAATCCTACGGATCAAAGCTAGGTACACATTTGAAAACTGTTACTTCCCATCGTCTTCACAATAGGTATCGTTTCATTTTCAATCCCCACGCATGTGCAATGGCCAACGGCGCTTTGTAGGTAGGTTATCCCCCACTTTCAATCCTTTCATTCTCTCGCCAGGCCGAAGCCGGTAAAAGCCCTTGTTTATTGAACAGGCTCGGTGGAGGCTTTTGATACTCGTACATCCTAATCGAATGTCTTCTCACTTTCAAAATGACATATGTCGGGAATTTAGGGTTGAGGAAGTAGAAACTTGAGAAAGACCAGAGAGAGCAGAAAAGGGGTCTCCCCAAAAATTTTCAGTCATGATATTGTGATTCATTCTTTTTTATGGCTCAATACCACACATCTCAAGTATTTTTATTTTATTTCTTTGTTAAAAAGGAGTCTTTCGCAAAAACATCATCTTTGATTTGCACCACCCCCCTTCCCTAAACATGCAAGTGTAAAAAAAAGTTAAAGTGATTTGCCCACCTCATCTACCTCTAGGTCAAAGCCAGATTTTTAGACGTGAGCCACACAAAGTTCCTTTCCATAACCCTTTCGCTACCGTAACATGAACGAAACGCCGGAAAAGAGAATCGTTTACTGCTCTGGAGCATCGGTCTTGGTCTCTGCTGGTGCAGCGGCGGCGACCTCTGGCTCCTTGGTCTCAGCTGCAGCTGGGGCGGCAGCAGCATCTTGTTGTGGAGCAGCTGACTCGGCCTCAGAGGAAGTCCAGAGGGTCTATAGAGAGTGTTAGTAGATTATGAGAATTAGATGTGGATTGTGCTTACCAAGTTGTCTCTCAAGAGTTGCATGATGAGGGTAGAGTCCTTGTAGCTCTCCTCGCTCAAGGTGTCAAGCTCTGTGTAAGTGATTAGAATCATACTATTATACATGTTTTGGTCAACCTACCAGCGATAGCATCATCGAAGGCCTGCTTGGCGAGGTGGCAAGCTTGATCAGGGGAGTTCAAGATCTCGTAGTAGAATACAGAGAAGTTGAGGGCAAGACCAAGGCGGATTGGGTGGGTTGGTGCAAGGTCGGTCTGAGCAACTTCGGTTGCGTTCTTGTAAGCCTCAAGGGACTTGTCGGCAGACTCCTTGCGCTTGTCACCAATGGCGAATTCAGCAAGGTAACGGTGGTAATCACCCTTCCTAGATAACTGTCAGCGCTCGAACAAGTGTTTAT
>JBAMDN010000628.1:0-42078 GCA_037074945.1 Tetracladium marchalianum | reverse complement strand
TCAGCATCACTGCTACCATCATCACCTGAGCTCCTCGAAGCACCATCAGTAGCCATCATCTTCTCGGTCTTGTAGGCTGACTGAGGTCGGCTCCCCTCATGCCCCGTTGTCGTTGCATCTCCTGACATTTTGGAAGAAGCGATACTACAGCACTCACAAGACTGACTGCTGCGTAACGGAATGTCACAATTGGACCAAAGTTAGCTTGAAATTGAGTAATAGAGAATGGCTCTTGACACAGAGTAACCATGAGAGCAGGAACGAGGACAGCGTTATGTATAAGACGCGAAGCAGAGCTTTCCGCTCTAAGCTAGAATAGTGCTGCGGATTGCTCGATGGTTAATAGGAAAACTCCACTTGGAGAAAAATATGAAGTAATGAAAAACGTTTAAAGATGGATCCGGTCGAAATTTTGAGAGAGCCGCGACCATCCAAACTTTTGGAGCGAGCATGTTGGTGGGACTTGCACCGGCTACTGAAGGCAAATACTATCAATGTGAGGCCGAGAAAGACAAGTTTATTATCTCATAGGGCTGAACGGGCATTGATCGCGCTGTTGACAGGTTCAATCCTGTTAGAGTGATGCAAGCAGAGTGAAAATTGGCGAGTTTTGCAAGCAAAACTTTGACGCGAAATTTTCGAGTTGTGGCGAGTTGTCGTGTGAGGCCTTGGCATTCGGCGGTCCCCGACCACGAACGGCCTGGCTCGGCTGATTCTCGGAGAGAGAGATTTGGAGTCATGAAAAGTGGTCCACGGGTCTTGTTTCGATTGCCTGATGAACGGGCCATGGGTACATACATGTAACTCTTGACACTAGACGTCAGAACTCGGGGAGAATGAATGGCGGTTCAAAGTCGCCCATACTCCAACTATCCGTACTGCCCTCTATAGCTGGGCGAACATGGCTTGCGGTTGTGGCGTTTTCAGACAAGCTTTGGGGTCCACTTAGCGTCGCCTTGACCTACTCCGTCTCGCAGTCCAGGTCAATTGATCACGAACTTAATGCTGGTGTAGACAGGTGCGCCAAGAAATTCAGAGGGAGCCAAATCATTAATTATTAAGTGGCATCGAGCCTTTTTCGAACTTCTATAGAACCACTCCCCCATCCATGCGCCTCAACGTCCAGAAACCCCACGATAAAATCAAAGACCAGCAGTAACAGTAACAAAAACCGTCTCTTTCTCCTTGATTCGCTCCGTCACGGTCATCACACTCGTCACTGTCACGGTGGCAGGTAATGGCACCAATTCATTGTTCCCAGTTGGCATGGGAATGATTGTAAGGAAGGTGAAGTCCGGCAGATTGCCAATATCTCCGTCGCCCGCGGTTGGATTAGGCACCGGTGAAAGAATTGGCCCAGGTTGAAGAATTATCGTCGTTGCAGGAATCTCAATGATGGATGTTGGCTGAGGTTTCTCAGGCTGAAGAGCTGTGGTAGTTGGAGGTAGAGGAAGAAGTTCCTCCGTGGTTGTAGGCTCGGCAAACTCTGTAGTAATTGCTGGCAACTCGGGCTCAGAAGAAGCTGTAGGCTCAATTATTGGTGTCTCGGTTCGAGTGCGCGTCACACGGACAGTTGTGATTTCTGGGATGAAAGTTTTGGTGAGAGTCTTCACTGGAGGTGGCTCTTCTGTTTGCGGAGGAGTTGCAAGTTCTGGAATCCCAGTGACTGTAGGTGCTGCGGTGAACGTCTTGAATGGAAACGTTGTCGCGACTTGGCCGTCTCTGTCTATTGGGTCTTGTATTGGTGCAGGCTCCTCGGTTGGGATTGGTTCTGGCTTTTGCGTTGTCAATGTCTCTTCTGGCGGCGCATTCGATGTAGAAATTGGTAAGACGCTACTTGGAGTGAATGTCCGGAAAGGCAGTGTAGTTAAAACTTCCGATGGTTCACTAGGAACTTCGGGTGTTCTTATTATCTCCGTGGTTGATGGACGTTTGGTGAGAACAGTACTCGTTGATACTTTTGGAGGTTCAGTTGTTGACTCGGGTACAGACACGGTCTGTGAAGTTGGAATACTGCTTTGGGTTGGCTCATCTGGGCTTGCTCCAACATCTCCAAGCGTCTCTTCCGCCTTGTCTTTATCAACACAGCCCACACTTACTCCGGCCACACTTTGCATTGGCATTGCAAAGCATGCTGTTCCAGCCTCACAGGTCGTCATGGTAAACTTTCCATCTGCATTGCATCTTCCAACATTTCCATTGATGCAAGCAATTGTGCCTGCAGTACACTCAGTGGACGGTTCGATGCTGCCAAAGAACTTGTTAAACTCCTTGGCTTGATCGAGATTGGCGCTTGCTTGGGCAGGTGACACTGAAATGGTTTGTGTTGGTGCTGGAAGCAGAGTTGGGATCTCTGTGATCTCCGGAACTATTGGATTTGTTGAAGTCACTTGAGATGTTGAGGCTGTTGCCAGGGTTGAAGTAGGTAATTGCGATATGAGGGAAAAGCTAGTTTCCGAAGATGCAGGCTCTTTTGTGTCGATAGCTGTAGAACCCGGCACACTAGTGGAAGATTCAGTCGCTGTAGCCGTCGACACACCAGTAGATGATGCGACAGGCGAGGGTCGTGTGCTGGTGTTCGGTAAAGAAGTTACGCTGGTAGCAGTCTGGCTCTCAATTGGAAGCCCTGTGCTGATTAAAGTGGAAGTTTCTGGCAATGAGCTCGAAACTCCTATCTTGGATGTTGCAGTCGGACTTGGCTCGAGCGTGGTAGAATTAGTAGGCTCAGTTGTTGTTGTGCTTGAATCCACGGTAGAAGGAATTTTCGGACTTGAATTCGGAACAGATGTGCTCGTAATCAAAGATCCAGTTACCGATGTGCTTCTATCTTTTGAAGATGAGACTTCTGGGCTCGACATTGGGATCGAAGTCGCGAGGGTAGAGGACACCCCTGGGGGCGTGGCTACTTTCGTTGGAGTGGGCGGGAGCTCTATCGATGCAGTTGGCGAAGACTCTGTTGTCGAAGTGGAAGTTGGACTTGGAAGTTGTGTCGATGGAATCAATGATTGTTCGGAAGTTGGAGTAATTCTAGTCGGGAGCTCGGTGCTCGAGGTGACCAATTGTTCCGTGGTCGAAGTGAGACTTGGTGTTGGCAGTACTGAACTTGGAGTCTCTATTCCTGATGACTCGAAAGCTGATGATGGCTGAATGACATCCGTGGAAGGAAAAGTTATGACTAATGTGCTGGTAGGACGTAGCTCAGGTGCGGTGCTGGGTACGACCTCACTCGGTTGACTTGTTGGTGTTTGCGGCTCCGATGAGACTGGCAAAGACGTTGGGGTAGGTTCGAGTATGACAGAAGTGCCCGGAAGCGATGTGATCTCAGCGGGTGGAGCTGTGGTTGATTCTTGAACACTGGTGGGTAGTGTAGACTCAGTGAAAGGGGGAGAAGTGGATTCCAAGGGAGGTGTTGACGTAGGGTCCACCACACTAGTCGGTACCGGAGCCTCGCTCGACGGAGGTATTGAAGAAGGTCCCACAGCAGAGCTCTCTTGGGTCGGTGTTGGTTGGAATGGAAGAGGTTCTGCTGATATAGGTGCGATCGGGATGATCGTCAATGGATCACCCACCCTACTCGGTATATCTGTCGCTGGATCTTGCCTAGGACTGCACATCGTTAGATTCGCCGAATGGAAGAGACAAGTAAAAGAAACTTACAGAATTATCGCGCCATCCGAGTTCCCACGCCTTAACGGACCTGCCGCAGTAAATACAGTTAACAACGCTGCACCGCACAGTGTATGTGATAACTTCATGATCTCGATTATATGCTGAAATGAGGCGGAGCAGTGTCGATCCTCGCAAATCGAATGTTTTGGTATATCCGGATTTTTTTACGCCAAGTTGTATGCTCTTTAGAGATTGAGATTTGCAGTGTGTTGCAGAGAAAAAGATCTGATCGAGTCCTGAGTTACAAATGAAACAATTTACGAATATAAGAAAGAGAAAAGATGAGCAACGTAAAGAATGAAGAAGAGAAAGGAAGGAAAGGCAGTCAGAGACAACAGAGGCAGAACGAGAGTGAAAAGAAGCAATCGAGGGAGGGACGAAAAGACGAGTAACTTCCTCAGGGATGCCCCTCGAGCTGTCCCAGGTCTTTGTACCGTACCATCTTGAGTGACCATTTTGTAAAGCAGAGGACAGGAAAAGCCGACCGCTTCATGCATCACAACAAACCTGCTAGCAGGCCTTGTCTCGAGGGTCTGGATCATGCCGTTTAGGCGAAGGGGCTTAAGAGATGGCTTGCGATTGCTGCCACTGGGAGTAGAGAGTTGGGTACCAAGCCGGGGATTGAGCATGTCGTCCATTATCAGCCAGCGACTGGATGTGGTCTCGCGGTTATGTGAAACAAATGTATTTGGATGAAAGCGTGGGGAAGGACAACGCGAGTTGGTGTTTGAGGTTGGTCCGGAACCATCGCAGGGCCGCTTTCTATTGGCTGGAACATTTGAACCAGTCAGATGTGCCGGGGAAGTCCAAAGGGGATGACTGGCCGCCTACACTGGGCACGACCATGAAACGAAATCAAGATTGCCATCTTCAAAATAAGTTCAAACGCGCGGAAGAAGGGTGTGAAGCGCGCCTGCGGAAATTGAGAATCTCGGAATAGCATCATGCAAGGTTCGGCGCCAAGAGATGTTGGGTGATCCAGCACCAACGCGTGAAGAGGCTAGGAATAAATTCGGCAAATCAGAATGGACTGTTATTTGATGGAAAACAGACTGTCACGATTCTTTTGAATTATTCTCACTGTTCACTTCGGACCTACTATACTGGGTATTTTCCAAGCCATACTATGTCACGTGATAGGCAATGTCCAACCGTTGTAAGTATATGTGCACCTGTTTTCTACAATGCTAAGCATAAAATCATTCATTCATAGTGCCGAGATACTCTAACTCAAGGTCATCTCTCATGTATAACTTTAATGTTTCATTTCAAGCAAAGGCCGGTGACTGATGTAGTTCTGCGTATGTCAAGCGCCACCAGAAAGCGGCAACTTTCCATGGAAGCTTCCTCTCCCTCACCAGACCACCAAACTTCTGTCTCACGCATCAACGGATGTGGCAACTTTCCTGCATCTTCTTTGGCCTACCCTGTGGACTGCTTACAAATCATGCGTATAGGTTCGTCACTGTTGTATTAATTAACATGCACGAAGCTTGTACCTCGGTCGTGGTGCATCAAACTTTCAGGAACCACTCGATGCGGAATACGCATGGAAAACTTGGCTTAAAGCGGAGGCACCTCTATGATGGTAATTTTGTCTCAACTCATTCCGCGCCACATTTACAAACGAGATGTAAAGCAGTGGCTAATTCTGCAAATTATTATTTCGTTAGGTCATCAAATTCTTATCCGTCCTTAACGCCCCCCCGGTTAAAGAATACAAATGCACGCTCTGGTAAACCCCAAGTATCCCCCCAGCGCCAAAAGCAACAATCAAAGACTTCTAAGTTGGACGGTAGTGCAAGATTAGACCCTTCTTCTTGAGTCTCTCGACCTCCCGAGTCAACGCTGCAATCATCTCGGTGGAACTCTTCTCGCGCTTCCTCAGGGATTCTATCTCTCCTTCAAGTTTCTCGATCACACTTGTCATTTGCTCTTCTTTTTGCTTTGTCCGCTCACGATATGCTCTTTGCGAATTGCGGTTTTGAATTCTTCGTCGCTTGTACATGTTAGATTAATGGGTCACCTGACGAGAGGGAGCCTTACCTTGACTTTGGTGTCGTCAACTGAGTCTTGAGTTGATCCACTTTCGCTGCTAGTGCCGCCATTCTCGGCTGTGAGTCTCGGAGTTGAGGTTTGACTTGGAGAACTAGCTGCGTAGTTGATAGTAAAATTTGACATCCCGGTGATGTCTGATGTCGGCGATTGGTTGCCTGGGACAAAACCCAAAGGCGACTGCAAATCGGGTTCGAATTGGTCCCACGAAAGCTGGGCAAGTTAGCTTCAGCATTTCATGCGGTTCAAGATAAGAAAGCTTGCCTCTCTCCAGTACTCAAGGTCAGAGAACTGGTCTTCTGTCCCGTCCAATGAGGCTGCCCAAGTGGGGTCATATTGCTCAATGTACGACGCAGGGACTGTTGAGGCTGGATTCCACTGGATTGGAAGTGTCTCGGCGGGGTATGGATAAGACATTTTGAGCGAGTGTGTTCTTGTTTGTTTGTGCTTGTGTAGACTGTTTTTGAACAATAATCAAAGCTTTGAAGCCAAGGTCTGATATGGAGGTCTGTGTTTGTTCATGGGAAAGTGATGGATGTGGAAGTTCATCGTTATAAGTATTCTTTCCCTGCTGGTGAGCTGAGGATATGGCGGGTTTCGTCTATGCAACGCAGAACAAACCTCCGCAAGAATGCCATTCTTATTCAGATATCGCCCCTTCTCCGCCAATAGCATTGCCTGAATATTTCCCATTCTCGGCATCGCCCCTTCGCTTGCTGGACGAGTAGAAAAGCATATCTGGACTTCTAGATACGGAATAGCGGCTTCGCTTGTCTGGCCCATCAGAGAGAAGACACCGGCTTCCTGATGGAGTATAGCGGGGTACAGTCTTGGACCGCGTGAAGTTAGGAGGTAGACTGACATTCACGGCCTAGTTTCTCGGTTTCTTGACCAGTAATGTTACAGAAGCGAAAACGTGACCTGGGGATCGAGACTTGTTTTCCTGGGTCTTGGAACTCAATGCGGGATGGGTGCATCCGGATTAGTTACAATGCTCGCTCTACTGACTTCAAACTGTGTCATCTGAAATTGGGTTGATAGTGGACGTCTGACCATTGTCATTGGCCGGATGTATGTTGACAGGTAATGTGGATTCCAGACTTAATCATCAGCCTGCAGGTCCATCCCAACCGAGGGAGCAACACAGGATGAGGGAAGCATTTCTGGACACTCTCCAACCGTGTCCGGGCACGTTGACGTTTTAGGACACTCTAAATCTCTTCCCCATACAACGATTACTGTACATTGCCAGGGGAGTTCTCGCTTACTGGAGTTCATCCGTTCTCGATGCCGGCACATCCAGAAAGGAAAGATGCCCAACTCTTGACACTCTTGCCCAGAACTTATCACACCTGCTCGCGGTGGCTCATTGGGTTCCAGTTTACGGGTCTATTGCTTAATTTGAAGATTGGCGTTTGTGTGAGAGCGAGACTACTGTTCAGATCGAGAGAGAACAGAAACTGACTCGGGGAGAGAAGGCAGTGCAACGATTGCCGCGGTTTTGACTTTGTTTATATCATCTGAGCCATCTCTTCATTCTCTTTTGTTTTGGACCTTTCCGGCTCCGAAGACGTGGAACAACACCCATCAACTCGGTACTGCTATTCCACGAGGTTACCTGTTTCAAACTGCGGTCTGGAGAACAGTCATGAATTCCTCTTCCCAGGTGCAGCAGAAGACTTTGATGTCAACAAACTTGGGAGGTGCCATTATTCATTTCATCCCGAGCGGCCCAGTTGATGCAACAGCGAGGAGGGCCATCCGATCTCACGTTACCCTTGGGATACGCCGGAAAGAACGTGAACGAAAGCTGCTTAGTCTGCAAACAAAATCGTCAAAACCAGATACTTCTGTCCTCGATAACCCTTTATGCAGATGTATCATTTTTTTGCCGACCACCCATGATCTCCCACTCGAGCAGACCACAAAGTCACGGGCAGCATCTCACAGACAACACTTTGCAGACAGTTACAAAATCTGTCCGAAATGTCGATGTGTACAATTTCTAGCTCTCTCCCAACAAGGGCAGTTAAAAGCTGCCGCCAAAATGCACCCATCGATTGGGCATATTCTTCAGTCTCAGTTCAGCCCCCTTGGTTCCATCCCAGAGATTCCGAACTTCCCACCACATTTTTCTCGTGCTATCAAAGAAATTAAAGCCTTCTGTAAGTCTTCCTTCCCCTCAAATTGAGCAACTAGCAGTAGCTTCGGATAAGCGAGGAATTATATTCGACCCAAACGATGACTTACCAGTGGAGGCTGGATCAGAAATGAAACGTAACTAACGATAATCATCGAAGTGGTAACCTTCGTCAGTGCAGATCATCTGAGAACAATAATGTTTACGGCCGCTCAGACTCCATCTTTTCTGACCGGCGTTCTTTATTTGGGCTGTTTGAATTTGACAGCCTTGCGAGATGATTCAGATGAAGAGATGATGAAAGTAGCCACGATTTTGAAGCGAGAAGCAATACGCCAAATCAACGCAAGGCTCTTGGATCCGAGTACCGCATACACTGCTGAGACAATTGGTTCTATTGCATGGCTATCGGCTGGCATCATGGTAGGTCAATGAACAGCAGAGAACCCACAATAGCTTTCCTTGCTAAGCTTCTGTAGTGTGCTGGTGAAGCAACGGCGCTCGAGGAAGTCACTGCCCATGAGAAAGGCTTGTCTTTGCTGGTCAGTCGGGGACCCACCTGGAATCCCGGAGAGGATCAGGTACTGGGGAAATCACTTGTGAAACTCCTCATAATGTTAGTAGAATTTTTCAGTACTTCATTTCAAATCTGGTCAGCGACTCAGCTTTGATCCTCTCAACAAGCTGGCTGATCGATAGAAAGAAACCTTGTGCTCACCTTAGACTTCAAAGACACGAGTTCACGCGCGGCGCGATTTACGACGTACCGATTGAAGAGCAAATAGTCAAGCAATACGGTACATTATATCCGATGTTCTCGAAAACCGACAAATATGCCGAGTCGCCTCTGTTCCGTCCCCTCGACGACTTTTATAACATCAAACAGTCCAAAATTTGCAGTGATAAGCTTATCAGGCTACTCCATGCAACTGCAGATCTTGTTGACGCAACACTTTCACTTTCACCTGCATCGGAGGGGTCAGGAAGTACGCGTCGTCTTGACCAATACCACTCAGCGAAATCCGCCCTCAACAAGGTCTTTTCGACGGAAGAAGAAAGCCCTATGCATCCTGATTATATTTATGAGTGCTGCCGTTCCGCCGCTATCCTAATGGCTCGTCAAATCCACACCGGAACGCCTTACAACGAACTAGACAATACCCTTGTCGAGGATTTGAAAACCGTTTTGAAGAGGACAGACGTTGGAAATACGTGGGGCCCACTGTCGGGAGTGTTGTTGTGGGTGTGCTTAATTGGAGGTTCTGCAGCCACAATTGGGACGCCACAGCATAGCTACTTCGATACGGTTCTGCGCCTGACAACCAGTGTCTTGGTATACAAAAGCGCGGTGTTTGAAGCTTCAACCTTGGCAACGATGCACTTTATCAAGATGAAAAATCTGTCTGGCATTGACGCGACCGAAGCTGTAAGACACCATCAAAAACCATCGTAAATGGATAATCTTCTCTCAGTTTTAGACAGTAGAGAGTGCGGTTCCGACCGCATGTTTCTCAACCGGGATTTCAACGACTTTGCTTTTCTTTTGGGATTTGAATCATGGGAATTGAAGCCAGCTTTCGGCCGTATGGTTCTCAATGGGGATATCTCTGGGCTGCATCGAATCCCTGCACCTGCATATCCTATTTTCTTACTCAGCACCAAATCAATGCCCCTTACTTCGAATTTGCTGGAACAGTGAAGAATGCGCAGGTACAGAGAGTGTTAAAGGCTGGAATCCCTGTTTCCGCATTGCCAAGACTGCTGACTGATAATAGCGACTACATAATAGCGACTACTTTTAACAACAGTAGCCTCGTAACTTTTTCAGGTTAGCAACGCAACTGGAGGGGGGGCGGCTCAAATAAACCTTCGTGTTAGAGCTAATGCACAATGAATACTAATCATCGGCCCACATGAAAACGACGTCATGGAAGGATTCCTCCTGATTCGATCGGCTGCTCCAACTGAACTAAGCGAGACTTATAGTAGGACGAGATAAGATAATTGCGATTCGAGCAAAAGCCATCCGAGGAGGGGTAAACACTCCAAGAGATTTATTTCGCTCTTGTTCATATGTCAACTACTCCTCCTCGTCTCCAGGTTGTGGGGCTTACTGGAAGTGCTTACTTGGGCAAGCGTCTTAGCTAAGGTCGTTTTCACCTTGCAAAAGCAACAATGTATGTGAAATCAAGTTCGGTTAAGAACCTCTGCTTACGCTTACAAAGAGAATCGGTATGCTTATATAAATATGGCTGTTCACTGTATGATGAAAGTGGCAGAATCGGGCTGATGGCAAATCATGTCACCCTCGGCTGTTTCTCGAGGACAATACCACGTACTGCAGCTTTGTCATCAGCTTTGCTACGCCGCAATCCCGTAATAAACTCAGAACAACTCGAGGGCATGACAAAGTCTCCAGATCGTCAGAATTAAACGGCAAGGCAGCAAAGATGTCCCCCAAAGAACCTATTGTGATAGAATTCCTCCCAACTTCCTATCGCCCAAATCAACCGCGGGACAAGGCTACAGCAAAGAAAATTCGCTCGCACATCGCGGACAACCTCCGTCGGAAAAAGATCCAAGGTCTCCTCAATCCCACTTTACCGACTGGCGCCAGCAAGCCTAGCAGTAGCACCAACGCACTTACCACAATATCACCACAAAAATCGGCACACCCGCAACAATCGATTAACACGAGTTTCTGCACGTGCGTTGTTATTCAAAATAATGCGCCGGTCCGAGAAGACGCGAAATCCAAGGCACTCGAGAAGCAGAGGGCTATTGCCGATAGTTACAAAATATGTCCGAGATGTCATCGGGTGCGCTTTCTGGAATTGTCGTGGTCCGGTCAGTTGAAAACGGCGAGACAACGAGTTCCAAATTTCTCGCCATTTTTGGAAGCGGAATTCGATCCATTTGAGAGTTTGCCTGAGATGACGCAGTATAAACAGACACCACAGGCGAAGAAGTTGATGAATGAATTCAAAGCTCATTGTGAGTCTTCAAGCTCTCAACCATGCGGTGATCTCAATGAGAGAATTATTAAACTAACACTTGGGCGTCTCTAAGTGGTAATGTATCTACCATATGAACTTCTACGAAACGTGATAATAGCCGCAGCAACGAATGACCCGGCGTTATATATGGGCCTTCTATACTCCAGTTCATGCCATCTCGAAGCAGTGAGAGAGGGGACACAGTCTCCCTTGAGCATGGCCATTAAAGCGGAGGCGATGAGACAAATTAACATGAAACTTGATGATCCGAAGAGGAGGAATACGATTGAGACGCTTACCGCCATTGCTTATTTGTCCTCCGGAGTTTTTGTATGTTCATGGTTCTCTTATTCAATCATTTGGCTCTGTGATATGACTTCCGTATACAACGACATGTCCTGACTAATGGTATGTTATCCATAGGCCATCGGTGGAGAAAGCGCAATCGCAGAAACAAACGCTCACGAAGAAGCAATGATGCGAATATTTTATCAAGGCCTAGGAGGAAAAGTCTCCGATGACGATAAATTGGGGAAAATCATGGTTGGATGTCTACTTCTGTAAGTATACGAGTAATGTACACTCGGACCATCCTTCCCCATCTCCATCCCCATCGCCTCCTCACCACTACTGCAAGCAAAACAATGACTAATCTAATCCTTCCGCAATCCAAACAGCCACAAAATGTCGCGCGCTGCAGTGCTCGGCCTACCAATTGATCCTCGCTTTATATCAACTTACTGTCAGCCCTCGCGCGTCTTCTCCCCTCTCGAATTTCTCCCTGAATCACCGGTCTATTGTCCCCGCACTGATTTCTTCACTATCAAACAATCTCCAAAATGTACTCCCTACACGCTAGCCGTTCTTCACAGCCTCAAAAATCTCGTCGATTATATAATCGAAGAGCCCAATTTCGGGACCGAAATGAGTGAAAAAGGCGTTGTGCCAAACTTCTCGTATGAAGTGTGCAAGAAGGAAATGTTGGCTTTACCCTCGGCGGCACTGAGGACAGCACCCGAGCAGGCGAGGGGTGATTATGTTTACGAGTGTTTGAGGATTATGGCGGTGATGTTAATTTATTGTGTCGATATGAGGGAGAGTTTGTCACATTTGCCCGAGAAGTATGTTGCTGAGTTGAAGTTGGCGCTGCAGAAGACGGATTTGGGTGGGCATTGGGGGATCAGTAAGATTCTTCTTTCTTCCGTCTCAAACATTCCCTTCTTCCCCCGCCTAAAAAGACAAACAATTTAGGTCTGAAAAGAAATGACAGCTAACGATCTACAACTCAAAAAGTGACCGGTCTCTATTTCTTCGTAGGAATGTTTGGCTCTGCCGCCGCGGTGCGCAAACCTCAACACGGCTTCATGGGCACCATCATCTCGCGCGCAGAACACGAGATTGTGTTTGGGAACCCTGTTTTTGAAGGTGGAACAATTGCATCGTGGCGGTTTCAGAGGTTGCATATTGAGCTTCTGAGGAGATGGGAGGAGGGTGTGAAAGAGTTGAGTTTGAGTGGATTGCAGTTGGGTTTAGATGATTTTGGTTCATCTCCGGAGGATGGGAGAACTTTTTGGTGAGATTTTGAAAGGCTTTTTGAAGTTTGGGGGGATGAAGAGAGAAATGGGAGTTTTTGGGTACGGGAGTCTTGGTTTATGGGGGGCTTTTTAGGGGGGGGTTAACGACGAAATTTGATTTGACCATTTCCAGGGGATTTTAGATATACGACACATAAAATTCACAACTCTTCATGCTAATATTTAATTTTAAATTTGCACAGACACATGCATTTGACATGATGTTAGAAATTAACTGACTATTTTTACAGGAGGATAGCTTCAAACACTATGGATGCAAATGATAGATTCGCTCAATCTCTAATCGCTCGCTTCCCAATACAGCACTGCACATGATGCAACAAGCCTGTTAAACATTACTACCCCATCGCTGGCTGAACAAATAAATTAACTTACAATCATACCACAAGACAAGTAACTGCCAACGATCGAAACTACCAAAAAAGATAAGCCTGCAACCCTGAGAAGCCGATGACTACTAACGCCAATAATAACGGCGATCTCAAGTCATCTGCTCAGGCTCTAGAAGAAGCTTACTCTATAATTGTAGACCGAACCCCCAAAAATTGAGATGCGCACAAGTCTACTCGATAACGCCATTCCAAGAGCACTGCCACGTCCCACCAATCTGGGGCTGTCTCCGTTGAAGAGTGCAGAGAAGAAGAGAGACTTGTGTCTCTGCAGAACAGTTATGGAGGTTTCTGCGTTGGTCATTGTTTTGGAGCAGAGTCACCCAAACGAAAAAGAAATGCCGTCAGTTCTGGAGTAAAGTTCGAGTTGGACTCGCTGACTTGGCAACGATCGAAATGGATGGCTACAAAAGGAATGCTTGACTGTCATCGGCCCCAAAGGCGTCTTTACTAACTGATTGTTTTGAAAGAAGGCCCATTCCCCTACTTCAAACTTCCTGTCAACGTCTGCGAGCAAATCCTTCATTTGTTAATCGAACCGTTCCTCCTCAAACCACTTTTCATAGCCCGTCAGTCTTTCCGAGGTCAAGCTTTCACGGCCGTGATATTCATGCTTTCAAAGCGTGTTTGCTGGTGACTACAACAGAGCAAAGAGGTGAGGCGCAATATTTACGCAGTAGATTGACGAAAGATGGCAAATCTGTCTAGTTCATTTAGGATTCGAGAAGGATTTGCGTATGAGATGATTATTTGAGCCCATGTGATGAGGATGATGAAGGACTTTGAGCCTCTGGAATCGGTCATTTCCTTACAAATATGCTTCGTCATTCGAGTTCAAGAAAAGTTATTCTCATCGAAAAATGGGTACCCTTGGAAGCAGATTTTTTGAGCTACTCTTACCCAGTAAGAGGAATCGAGATGTCATTTGAAGTGTTCTGTTTACCTTGGTTCAGCCGTTTAATCTCGTGCATAAGTCCCAAAGTAATTTGGAAAGAGTGACTGGTCTTTTAAAAGCTTCTTTCCACCTGTTTCTTGGAAACAAAATCGTAGTAGGATGATGACCTTGGGCCGCTATGTACTGAAAAGCCCGTGTCCTTACTTCACAGCTAGAGCAAGTGCGTCAAGACCAACTCGGCACTGGCCGTCACCTTCATCTAGTGTAAATGACTTCAATAAAATAACAGCTAGTGAACGTCAAACACAACCCCGATATGATTTAATGTTTTTGATCAATATAGCAGTAGAATACCATCCACGTATTCTAATTGTAGACCTATTCAGCCTCGTCCTCTGTCTTGTGCTGGGGTAACTCGGCATCGCGGCAACTCATCTTGGCGACCTTGACAGACGCAAAAACAGAGTCGATTCTCAATTGTGCCTCTGCTCGTGTATCATAACTTCACAAACAATACCTACGTCGTTTTGCCGTCCCGGCCTGTACCATCACGACAACTTCTTTTCGATGAATTGTGACATTAAGCTAATGTTGTGGTGGCCAACTGGGTTTCAGTTCACAATTTCCCAAGAAAGGCACAGCAATTGCCAACCCTTCCAAGCCTTAGGCATTCTCCGTAATGCCCAATCAATCCAGGCGGCTAGCATATCTCGGTGCCCCTCGTATCAAGCAATCTTAGATCATTTCTGGGCATTCTTGTTTGACATGCTGGGCGTGCATTTTCTTACTTGAATGTCGCACGTGTCGCCTTTTCACGCTTGCTCCTAAAATCAACATACGTTCAATTACTCACGATCACGACTGTCGCGACAATTATTCACAATGCGAACGTCCTCGCTTCTCTTGACTGGTCTGTTGGAGGCGATGTTCTTCCAAGGTAAGATACAAAATTCCAGACTTCCCAACTTCAATGTATAGTGGTGTTATCAATGAACTGATAAATGAATGTTTCTTTCAATAAAGCTGGGTCTGCTAAATCCTGCTTCTTCGAAGAATTTAATCCTTCGTCCAACAGAAAGATAAACACTACCGTGACAGTCTATTCCCAGGATCAACTCGATACGAAGCTCAAAGGGTGTACCACTTTGGAGCCTCCGCTAATCATCGGACACAACTACACTGGCGATCTCGTCCTTCCTGCGGGCCTCACGAACTTGACGGAGGGCATCCAGACTGATCGTTATTGGCGCACTGATTTTGGGTGGGTAATAGGATCACCAAATCTGACCTCAGTCTCAGCGCCTGATGTCGTTGAGATTGGGGGAAGATCTCGAGACGGGCTGGAATTGAATGCCAGCGCACTCGCATCTGTATCTTTCGAGAAGTTACAAACGACTTCGAGTCTTACAGTTGAGGGAGGCGCGCCCGACTTATCTTTGGATTTTCCATCGTTAACAACCGTTGAGTACGATTTCGTGATGCAGGCAGATTTTTCAAGGTGCAATAACGTGCGTTTCCGCTTCGAAGGGGCATGTCTGATTCAGTTGGCAGCATGAACTTTCCAAAACTTGCCAGTGTCGCTAGATACTTTGATGTAGGTGATTATTTCTTAAAGTGCTATTACCCGTTTTTCGCTTCGTGAAGGGAACAGCCCCCCAGAAGATGATATGACTATTTAAAGAGTTTCCTATCTGTGAAATACAAGATTAATATACTGATTCTGGAGCTTTAATCGATAGATTCGTAACCGAGAGGTTGCAGATGAGATGGGTCACCCTGATGAGAGAGACTTAGTTGGTGAATACCCTCCTTTGAATATCAACTTGCCATCACTAGAGAAAGTCAATTTTCTCCAATTTAAAGGAAATATAGCCAGGTTTGTCTTTCCTGACACGGCATTTCCTGCACTTTTGCTGACTATCACAGCGTCTCCTTGCCGGCGCTGACCACTGTCGCTTTTGTGGACGGTGGTGTTGCCCTGACGCCAAGATTTCACATAGTCACTCGGGGAGTGGGACTGAGCCTGGTCATGCCGTCACTTTCGAATGCAAGTGATATCCAGCTGGCTGGAACTTTTGCAAAGTATGCCACCATGAATTGTATCTGTAAAGTGTTACTAACGAATGTCAGAATTTCATTCCCAGCTCTCTATCATACCGATCATTTCTATATCCATAGTAGTTGGTTCCCGATACCTTTCGACTTTACACCGCTGGAGAGCGCTAGTCTCGTTATCCTCAACGGAAATTTCACCAGGTGCGTACCCAGGCCACATTCAATCTTTCCTACCTCGTTCTCTCTCGATAACGGCTAAACCATTTAACGCAGCTATAACGTCAGCACTTTCAAAAATGTCACTTCGATGAATATGTATAGTACCTATAACCTGAAATGCGAACCTGGCGAGGAAAAGTGGGCGGAGATGGGCAAACCAGTCAGTAGTTTTGGCTGTGTCTACAAAGAACCCAAGAAATCCAAGGCGCTTCCAATCGGTTTGGGCGTCGGACTTGGAGTTCCAGCTTTCTTGGGTGTTGTTGGTATCTTCGCATGGCTGCACATGAAGGATCGCAAAGCAGCTAGGATGGCTAGACAAAAGCCGCTACCAGAGTTTGAGACAGAATTGGGAACGATTAAAGATTGATACGGGTTGAAACGTATCTATTCGATCGGCCACTTGTGATTGAACGGGAGGAAGAAGTGAAGAAGAGGAAAGAGAGCATAGGAAATGAAGAAGGCCATCAGCGATATGCCAAGACATACTCATCCTTTATACTTGGAGCTGGAGAGGAATACCCTCGTCTCATTCATGAGTGATATAATCTCCAAGGACATTTGAAACTCGACTATAATCCTTATTGTGTGCTGTAAAAAGCTAGCCAGGTGATTACTGTATTTGAGAAGAGGGGAGAGATATGAGAGATGAATTGTACTGTACTGTATCATATTGTACCTAGTTCAGAGCAAATCTCCAACTTCTCTTTCTTGGAGACTTGTGATTAAGTGAGCCTTCAAACATCGAGGTTTTGCCCTACTCTCCCCTTCTCTTTCTCACCAAACCGGAACACAATGCGACGTCTCGACTTTGCCCTCCCTCCACCAAACCGGAACACAATGCGACGTCTCGACTTTGCCCTCCCTCCACCAAACAATATCAATTGCAAAGACTTCGAGATATTTTGTTATTTGTACAAATTCCACCGGAATCCCATTCCACTTCATCAATTACCTAATAACATAGTTACCGATACAGATGCTATAATCATGTATCTAACTTTCTATACAATCCAAGCTTTCTATCCTACTCTCGGTGGCCCATTCAATGTGCCAAAGTTCCAAAAATCCCATGCCAATTGACGCCATGCCCTGAGAAGGGCATATCAAAATATAAAACAGAGGGGGTAGTCGATCTATCTCGCTCGCTTCAATCAAAAAGCCCAAAGTGCGATAGGTATTCAAAAGTTTCAAATCCGACACAGCACAATTCAATCCAGTCAAACTGGCATGTGGTGACACTTAAAATGTTCACGACCCCGGAAGCCCCCTCATCATGATCTCATCCAGGACGGAGCGATGCACGGTGCACACTACCTCCACTCTCCATTCATTTCCTTCTCTTCTTCCTCCTCAATCAACACTTCAATCAATGCAACTCCCAATCAACGGTCCCCATCAAAAAATAACTCTCCGCTGGCGTCCCCCTCCACACCATCTTTCCCTCTCTCTTCTCATAAAACTCAGGCTCGGGACTCACACTCGCCCACCCCCTTATCAACTTCCTCCAATAACACGTTTCCGCCGCAGGAGTCAAATATTGTTCCCTAAACATGCGCACATTATTCCCCGCGATCCTTTGCATTTCCTCATCCTTCTCCTCCGACATCAGCTCTTTCATCTTCTCATCCAGATTCGAAAAGTCCTCTTCGACCTCTACGAAGTTCTGATCGGGGCCGGAAGAGATCATGAGGTGCGAGTGGTGTTGGATCCATTTTAGCTTGTGCGCTACGATGACGCTGCGGCAATTTTGGAGATTTTGGAGACGGGCAGAGTATGATACACCTTCGGTGTGTGCGACGAATTTGTAGTGGCAATGTTCAGACATAGTGATCATATCGTGTGTTTCCCCCTTCGCATCCGCCTCCCAATTCAAAACTTTCACGTCCGCCCATTCCTTGCCCTCGGCAGCCTTCAAAAGATCTTCTCGTGTCTTCAATCCCATGATAGCGCCTCTCCACACCAGCTTGTTGAACTTTTCTTTCCAGGAAGTTTTATCATCGAGATCGCTAGCTTTCTTTTGCACCTCGTTGTAGGTTCCGATTTTGGGCTCTGGCCAGGACCAGTAGCCGAAGTCGGGCATGAGCCATGACTTACTATGTTCGGCGAGGCGGGCGTAGGACCATGTTGCGTGTTGAGGGGCGATGTCGTCAGCGTTAAGGGTGAATTCAATGTTGGGGAGGGGCTCGGGGGAGGTGAGAAGGGCGCGGTAGATCGCGTGGAGGGTTGCTTGGTTGCGGGAGTTAACACCGTCGGCGGCAGAGAGGAGGTAGAGCTGTTATTCCAAAAGATTAGGTATTTATTCTCGATATGAAGAGGGGAGATGCGAGAAGAAAAGATGGCGTGAAACGCAAACAAAGAGCAGCATCGCATACATCACCACCATAGATCATTGCCCTCACAAACCCTCTCACAAACGGCACCTTCTCCATCTCTTTAATGGTAACATGACTGCCCTTCCTCGAATCCACTGCCCTATCAATCTCCTTGAACAACCCAGGAAAGGCAGCGTCGCATTGCGAGTCGGTCAACTTCAGATTCCTCGCATCGCGGGTGTAATTCCAAGAGTTTTCAAACTCCCCTTTGGCAGCTGGATAGAGATTCCGTGGAGCCGATGCAAATGGGTGATAGGCGTACCCATAAAATGTGACGGTTGCGACGAGGAAGAGGGCGATGGTTCCAGAGACGTTCGTACGACGACGTAGGACGGTCATTGAGTCGCTGCTTTTGCGGGCGAAGGGGTCCTACTTTCCGACACGGCACGCAAGGCTGGGGCATCAACTAATCCGCCGGCCACAAGAGATCAGGTTTACAATACGACAGGTGATGATCTTGTGAAGGAGTGGAAAAACGAAGATATAAATGATGAAATTCTTATGGATACATGGTTGGATTAAGGGTCTAATACAGAGGGAGGAGCACAGGAAAGGAGAAGGGAGAAGACAGGAACGGTGGACGCGTGGTTGCTCCATTGCTTGGATGATGGATCTGTCGTCCCTCCTTTTTTCTCCATCCTCGCCGCATTTGCCAGGCCACACAGCCCTGGAGGTGGAGCATTAGGCTGTTGCCGGGAGGCGCCTTGGAGGCTTGGGATGTCCGATTGTTGGGTTTGTGAGTGGTCAAGAGGGACATCCCAAGTCATTCTGAGCATCGGAGCCTTCCACTCCAAGAGAGCACCCTGGCAGGTTATCCAAAAACCAACAACACCCACAGAAAGAGCACATACACGAAGAAAACAATCTTATATTGGACCGGCATCACCTGGGGGGAGGAGCATGTTTAGAGTCGAGAGATCAAATGCCCAGAAGACAAACTGCACATCGTTGCTTTGACATACAAAATGAGTTGGAAAATCAAACGCTTCGACTTGGCGAATTTATTAATAAGATTGACCGTTCCAGTTCGCAATGATTCATGCATGCTGGCCATGGACGAGTTCGGACAAAGTGGACATTTTGATATCTGACGGTGGATTCGGTATCCATGGCCAAGCGGTGTGAAACGTTCCGATTGGTATGAAGAGTAGAGAGGATCCTGTTCACTTGTTACAGATTCTATCCGTCAAGAATCCGGATGTTGTGCTTCTTTCTTGTTTGGTGCTAGCGGGTCCCGGCTGCGATAGTATCTTGGAGTCCTGGTAGAAACTGGGCGTAAGAAAGCATGTGATAAGAGGCAGTCGGAAATGATTTGCCTTTTGATTTGAAAAGTGACAGTAGGGAAACCCCAAACAGAAGTGTCCTGGCGGAGAAATGATTTTGGCGTGGATGAATGGAGGATGCAAGCAGAGGGAGACACAACACACTTTCTCTGCCTTCTGGTAAGATATACAAAACACGTGACGTAAATAATCACATACACGTGCTTCGGAAAGAATGACTTGGGACATTGCTATCGAGCCGCCTTTCAATATATGAAGACTTGGTGCTGTGATCGAGAATCGCGGCGTTCTCATGTCTACACAGGCCTGCGTGACAATGTCCAAGAACTGCCACTTGTTCGTGGTGGAGTGTGGCTTTTTTTAAGTTGATAAGCTGACATCTTCCTCCGAGAAGTGATGGAAGCTTCATACTAGCTTATCAAATTTGCGTAACCCTAACGCCTTTTCAGATATCTCTGGTCCTCTTCATTCTCCGAGATAAAACGCCCGTTTCAGGAACAACAATCTCCAGTTCCTGATCAACACTCCAACGGTTGGGCGATTGGGCTGAACTTATCAATGCTCCAACAGGGCAAATTACCCCTCCACAAGCGAGAAAAATACAACGAGAGAAGCACCGAAGCTCTTGGAAATGGCAACACACTTCACATGCGTGATTTTGTGGGTAAAAGAGCAAATGCACCACGATAAGCCGGGGCGTGGAGACCTCAGGGTGTTGTTGTCTATTTGATGCCATCGTGAGAAAAATGAGGGAAATAAATGGCGAGAGGCTGAAAGGGTTGAAAAAGGCTTCATCCCACGCTCCAAGCTTCCAACGCCCGCCCGGCCCGATTTCTCCTAAGTTGGAAGCGCTGCACTGTATGTACTGTACAAGAATCTGAAGTACCTCATGATGAGAAAGACTTCAGGCCGTGGGGTGGGGAGAGGGGAAGGATGAGTGTACAGTACGACTACTGTAGTGCACTGTACTATGCTTTTTCCATCATGACGGTCGATTGGGAGTTTGATGAGCTCAGCAAAGCTCAATTTCGAATCGTGTATGGCATCTCGTCCAGAACAGGAAAAGGAAGAAGCTTTCACTGCAGCTAGATCAATAAGAAAGGAAAAGTCCGGCGGGTCTTAGAACGCATGCTTAAGTGATGTTGACCTTCTGATCCGCTTGGAAATAGGTAGGCAGATAAGTACCTACCTAGGTAGTTATTAGTATATAATCGTCCCCATCTCCTCACCATCTGATGTTCACCAAAAATGTTCGTCTCATTCTTTCGCCTACAACTCCATTGTTGACATTCCTTTTGTGCATGAAGCGAGAGAAAAAGAAAAGAGAGAAGCGAAGGGAAACTAGCAAGACAGCAAACACCCCCTAGACAAGCTACAGTATCGGAGAGAAGGATTGGGAGGAGTTGGCAATAAAGGCGGCTACGTCAGGTAAGAATTTTTCTAAGCCTGCGTGTCTCTCTGTCTTTTTGGGGGTATGAGGGTCAGCTTCTGAGCTTTGGGGGAGTCCAGGCCGGCCGTGGGCATTATCAGCTCGCCTGTAGTGGGGCAATTCGGTCGCGATGCTCCCCCAACCGCCGCGACCCCTCCAAACAACTTCCCAGTTTCGACCAACCCAATCCAATCCAACTTTACCCACGAGAACGTGTATGCTGCTGTCAACACATCTTCCACCCACAACCGAACACCCTCTCACCGTTCTATTCTCGTGCGGCGACAGATACTTCTTCTCCTTCTTTTCTTCTTCCTTGTCCCTTATTTCTTTTACAACCGCGTCCCCTGCAGAACCAATTGTGCATCCTCTATCGATTGACTTTCCCCTCCGTCATCCTTCACCGATCTGCGGTGAACGAGATTCTCACCATGTCACAAGCACAGATCCTCAAGGACGAGAGCCCCAAGCTCGCAGAATCGCCAACAGTTCTCTCGGGCACAGAAGAAGAGAGTTCTGCATCTATTCATCCTGGCCTTCGGTCCTCCTTGATGGAGGTGCCCGTCACTCCTGGTATCCACCGTGGAGAGTACAGCACCACCGAAGCCAGTACCTCCGGGTACTTCACGCAAAACCCAGGATTCGTGCGAGATCATATCAGCATGGAACAGTCACCAAGTGAAGCTGCCGAGGGAGCAACCTCTGGTCAGGAAGTGCTTCGTCGACTCAGCTTAGCGTCTGCGGAAGGACAGCGAAAGCGAGGCAACTCAATCGCATTTGACAGCGATCCTCGAGCTGCCTACCCAAAGCTAGAGTTGACTGGTACCATCATTTCGGCCACATTCTGCATACCAAATTCCTTGAAGTTCAGAAAGAATGCGGATTGGGTAAGGAGCTCTTGTTGTTTCTCATCTTGCTTCTTTTGCTGACATTTCCACTACCACAGACTCTAGAAGAGCGTAGAGGTACTTCTGCTCTCTTCGATTCCTTCAACTACCTCTCCTCCGATAAAACTCCGTGGAACCATACTTTAGTTGGCTGGACAGGCGAGATTGCGGCTGCGGATGAGCTCACACCCCCCACCACACCAGACGGGGCTCCAGCCGCATATAAAGTTCCTCCCTTGAACAAGAGTTCCGCTCCCATTCCATTCGAGGGATTTGTCACACCAGAAGATCCTGCAAATCAGGTTCTTTACATCGGAAAGGAAGATCGAGCACGCCTCGAGTTCCAGCTATCCCACAAGAAGGAGTGCAAGACCGTCCCAGTCTGGCTCTATGACCAGGCCGATTTTTCAAAGGACGATGAGGGCATCTATATGAAAGACCAGGCCAGGTGGAGACGTTACGCCGAGCACGATTTGTACCCTCTCTTCCATTACAAACAGCATGAGCCCACCGATGGTAGAGCAGAGACCAAGGCTTGGGCAGACTACATCCACCTAAATCAGAAATTCGCCAACCGAATTCTCGAGATTTACAAACCTGGAGACATTGTATTCGTAAACGACTACCATCTCCTTCTGCTTCCGCAAATGCTTCGCGAGAAGATTCCTAATATGTACATCTCGTTCTTCTTGCACATCCCATTCCCTAGCAGCGAGTTCATGCGTTGTCTCCCCCGCCGAAGAGAGATCTTGAAGGGTGTTCTTCACGCCGATGTGGTCTCCTTCCAAACATACAGTTTCTCTCGCCACTTCTCATCTTGCTGCACAAGAATTCTTCGCTTCCCCTCCGATGCAAGTGGAGTTATGGCCTACGGAAGAATTAGATATGTTGGAATCCAGCCAATTGGAATCGACACCGTCGGAACCGAGAAGCTTGCTTTCACCCCCGAAATTGATGCTCAGGTGGTTGCTTTGAAGAAGCTGTACCACGGCAAGAAGATCATTGTCGGCCGTGATCGTCTGGACAGCGTTCGTGGAGTTCCACAGAAGCTCATGGCATTTGAGCGATTCCTACTTGATTATCCAGATTGGCGGGATAAGGTGGTTTTGATTCAGGTCACAAGTCCAACCAGTGCCGAGGAAGAACAAGAAGATTCGGGTAACAAGATCTCAAACAAGGTTTCCGAGTTGGTCTCCCACATCAATGGTACCTATGGCTCGCTCGGCTCAAGCCCTGTACAGCACTATCCACAGTATCTGTCACAAGACGAATACCTTGCGCTTCTTCGTGTGGCTGATCTTGCTCTGATCACTAGCGTTCGTGATGGAATGAATACGACGTGCTTGGAGTTTATCGTCTGTCAACGAGACAACCACAGCCCCGTCATCCTCTCTGAATTCTCGGGCACAGCTGGTACGTTGAAGGATGCCATTCACATCAATCCCTGGGACATGGCTGGAGTCGCTCGAGAGATCAATCTCGCGTTGTCCATGAGTGAAGAAAAGAAGACTGTCTTGCACAACAGCCTGTACAGACATGTGACCAGCCAAGATCTTCGTAGTTGGTCGAGTGCGTATACACGAGATCTTCTCAAGGTTGTCAATCAACGAGAACGTATCGGCACACCCCCACTCGACACTGTGGCCTTGATTGAGAAGTACCACAAGGCTGACAAACGAATTTTCATGTTCGATTATGACGGCACCTTGACTCCTATCGTGGGAGATCCAAATGCTGCCATTCCCACGCAGCGTGTCATTCAAACTCTCCAGGCATTAGCGTCGGACAAGAACAACTCTGTCTGGATCATCAGTGGCAGAGACCAGGCCTTCCTTAGCAAGTACCTCGGACACATTTCGGAGCTAGGATTCAGTGCTGAACACGGATCTTTCATGCGCCATCCAGGAAGCTCAGAGTGGGAGAACCTTGCAGAGACCACTGATATGGGCTGGCAAAAGGATGTGATGGCTTGCTTCCAGAAGTACACCGAGTTGACACCTGGTATGTTTCCTCCTTTCCTCCTCTTGCCTGCATATGCTAACACCTGTAGGATCCTTCATCGAACGCAAGCGCTGTGCTTTAACATGGCATTACCGCCCATCGGACCCGGTTCTTGGTGCAGCTAACGCACGCAAGTGCCAGGATGAGATGGAGCGAACCGTCGGTCGAGCCTGGGATGTTGAGGTCATGGAAGGCAAAGCCAACCTGGAAGTCCGACCTACCTTTATCAACAAGGGCGAGATGGCCAAGAAGCTGATCTTGTCGTACGGCAACACACCACCCCAGTTCACACTCTGCCTCGGTGACGACTTCACGGATGAAGATATGTTCCGAGCTCTGCGAGCAGTTGGATTGCCTGAGGACGAGCTGTTTACCGTCGCTGTGGGGGCCAGTACCAAACCGACTCTCGCAAACTACTTCTTGCCTGAGCCTGCTGATGTCATCTCCAGTATTGCGATGCTGAACGGTGGTGTCATGGACGGTGTCGAGATTGGACCGTTGTCGGTTGCCGATGGAAAGATCGCCGATTTGCCTGAGGGCACTGATGCTCCCCACCACCTTCCAGGTGCTTGAACAATCCTCGACGATGTTCCCTCCCGACAACTTTTTTCTCGGCCATCTGTTTGATGTTCTTACCCGACCCCGTACCCGTACCCGTTCATATCACAATCGGTTCCGGTCCTCCATGACATCATCGCCTCCTCTTTTCTCCCTCTCCGAAAATCAACTTTCCTACCACGCATCACCAAAACACGATCTCATGGGAATTTCTAGATGGGGCGGGAAGACGGCCACCAAAAAAGTTGAATTTCCTACAATTCTGACGGCCTCTTTTCATGAGACGTATGGTTTGCATGCATACTTTTTTTTCTTGCTTGGTATCTGATTTCCTTGATTTGCATGGTTGGTAGCTACTAGCTAAAGAGGATGGGGAAATCTGGGGATTGCGCATAGAATGGGTTGGGGCGATTGCTTTGCTACTTGAATTTCCTGCTCTTATAAATTACTGCACTACATGATAGTAGCTAGTCACCACAGTGTTGCATTTTTCAAATTTTGCTTTTATGATAGATACGTACCTACCTACCCTATATTCTGTGGTTGTGCTTGGTTTGATTTGTTCTTCTTATCTCTCTTGTTTCATCGAGGAGAGAGGGAGAGTAGAAGTGGCAATGCATCAATGGCAATACAGTTTACAATTTATTAGGTGGTACAAGAACGCAAAAGATAACGACGAATAGTTCTGATGTCAATTGAGAGAAAATCACAATATTACAACAGAACGGTTCATTGCCTTTGAATCACGTGATCGTGTATTTTGGATTTTGAGAATGGAGGTTGAGGCGTTGGTATGCTATGATGTGACATGTAGCACGTGTGGATGCGTGAAAGTAAGATTGCTATAAACCTCCTCTTCGTTCGTACCATGCCGCATGCAGTATAAGACAACATGCCGCTATATTCCCTAATAAAGAGCGTATTTCTGGCGAGAAGCGAAGCGTAAGTAATAGTCACATGATAAAAACTAAGGAAATCTCATCCTGTGTTTTCTTTCTTCCTTCTTCTACTCCTCAGAGCCTTCAAACCATGAATTCCAAAACGTTCTCATTCAATTCTGTACCATGCACTTTCAATACCAGCTTCTTTGATCTTTGCTTCTCATTCGTGGTTGGACATGTGACTTTTGTAGCGAGGCAACTTGATTAGCTAAGTCTTGGCAACTAGTCTTCTCCACAACGCGACGTCCAGCCTTCCTTCATCTCCTTCGATTTCACAATTTTACAGGCCAGAACCGGATCGTTGAGATTGAGACTTCTTCTCTTCTTTCATCAATCTTTCGACGCTTGTTTGACAATCGAGAGTCATAGTAAGGAGTCTGCTAAGTCTAAGGTATTCGATTAACTGAACCCCCACCCGATTGTTGGACGGTTGCGATTGAGTTGGCCTGTCGAAGTGTGTTGGGGGGAGGCTCAAATCCACATTTGTTTCCTGCGTTGTACACCTCAGCCTCCTTGACTACATTCTTCTGATCAAGTACAGGCTGGATTGATAGGAATACCCGGTTTTGTTGTTTCGATTCTAATGCTGCCGATTTAGTGATTGGGTAGGCCGCAAGTCTCATATTTGACGCCTGCACCCTGCTCACTATAGTTTTCTGATCAAATCATAGATTGCACCGACAAAGGTATTATATATGGGAAGATCGATACGCTTTGTTTCGGAGTCTAAAAATCCCCGCCGGTTCATCGGCACGTTGAGGCACAGTTGAGAGAACCCTCCAACTGTCACCAACATGGAAGCACAACAGTCATTCCACGGCCAAACTTTTGAGCTTGTCAACAGATTATCATCGGATGCTTCTGTTAGGTCACCTACTGCTGGAAGTCTACTCGCAGCTTCAAAACCTCGAACAGATCTGCTCTCCCTTCCTCCGGAAACCCTTCTTCAAATTATCTCGTTGATCTCACTTGTCGATCGCTTCCATCTCAAGCTCGTTGGAAGCCACAAACTCGTCTCAGTTTTACACATAGCTCCTCGGCCCAGCTTTGCCGAGTACCTTGCTGAAATTGAGAAGGGTTGGAGAATTAAAGGTCAATTACATATTTTCTCCGCTAGCTCTGGGAAATTCCACGCTAAAAACCCCCTTTTCTATGAGAAGATCCGGGCATTGGAACGAGCGTGTGAGCTGGGACACGATAGTCTTGTCATCAAAATCGTGAAGGAAGAAATCCTCCGATATAGACGGATGAAATCTGTCCTCCACAAGACTCTAGAACAAGCTGTTATTGCCTCGCAGCCTTCCACTGTGAAAATCCTTCTGAGTTTAGGAGCCAAGAACATGGACTCTCCAAATATCCCGAAAAATGCATACGACATGTATGATAATGATGATTTCAATGCAATTGAATTTGCTGCCTCTGCAGGGGATGATGAAATCGTTCAAATTTTACTTGATGCCGGTGCGTCAGTCCGTTTTCGACCTTCATTGGGCCCATCTGCAATCGCGATGGCTGCACGCCATGGACACTTGAGCACCGTCAAGCTGCTCGTGAACAGTGTCCAGCCACAAGAACCTCAAAAGTTTGCATCTGCGCTTATTGAAGCCGCCCGTGAAGATGAGCTGGCGATCGTCGAATATCTGATGGATTCTGGCGTCAAAGTCATGCCAGTGGTCAACGTACCGACTGCATTACATGTTGCTGCAGAGAGAGGAAATTTGGAGTGTCTTCAGGCTATGCTCGCTCGCGGCGCCATGGATTCATTGGTCTCATACTTCGAACCAGTCTTTCGCAAATACCGCAAGGATTGGTCAACCTTGCATTTTGCTGTCTCCCATGGCGAGGCGGAAGTCATCAAGTATCTGTTGGACAAGAAGTATTTTGCCATGTCTGAGGAATCTGCAGAAGCATTGCTCCCCATCGCCGTAAAGAGCTGCTTCTTTGAAATATTCAAGCTGTTGCTTGAAGCTGGATTCAAGATTGATGGTCAGTTTGATAGTCAAACAGCTCTTGAGCTCGCCGTCCTTTCGGACTTTGTGGAGGTTACTTCTCTGCTATTGGAGAAAGGGGCAAGTCCTCAGTTGCCTTCTGATCGCCAGTCGAGAAGAACTCTACTTCATATAGCTGCGGGTAGAGGCTTCCCACGAACTGTCTCGCTTTTGCTACCTTGCTATCCTAGTCCCAACATCCAGGATGTTAGAGGAAACACAGCTCTTCATCTCGCCGCTGCATGCGAGTATCCAGAAGTGATTGAAGTACTCCTGCAAGCCGGAGCTGATCCAGAGATCCTGAACAAATCCAAGCGAACAGCTATTAGAATCGCTGTTCGGGAGGATCTCGGGGATTCAGTTTCCGCTCTTCTTGCGAGAGGAGCCAGTACTAAGAACGATGCCCTCGACAAAGATTCAATTCTTCACACTGCTTTATTCTTTAGGAGAATTAACATCGTGAAACTCCTAATCGCACACGGAGTAGATGTCAATGCAGTTGGCTCTTTTGGGCGAACCCCAATCATTGCCGCTTGTGTTTGTGGGTATCTCGAATTTCTGGAGCTCCTTCGTGACGCGGGCGCAGACATGCATGCTGTTTGCGAAAAGGGCATGTCTGCGTTACACTACGCTGCCGGTGTAGGAAGTGTGAAGACTGTGAAATTCTTGTTGGACTCTGGGCTGGATGAGAGGGCCGTGGACAATCTGGGGAAGCGTCCAATAAAGTATGTCAGTCGTGATGCCTCGGCAGAGCTAAAGACATTGCTACGGTTTGGAGTGTCTAAATGAACGTACTTATTGTTGATTTAATTTTCGAGAGATAATTATATAAGTAACGGGATTCCTTGTATCCAAGGCACTTAGCAAGGATCTTGTTGGTCTGTTTGTTTGTTTGTTTGTTTGTTTGTTTGTTTGTTTTGATCTGGTGATGTCAGTCAGCATTGGTAACTTGGCGCAATGTGCAAAAGCGTGCTTGTCATCTCTTTTCAATTGGCACCTTTTGGGGTCATCCACAACAAGTTAAACCCCAGCTTCTGATCTGTTCTCTTCTATGGGCGCTAGGATGAGAATGATAGAACATGATCTGTTGCTGTGAATCCAAATCGAGGCTCGCGCGCCATCAGGGTGGGGGATGGTTTGACAAGCGGAGCTTGCTCTCTTTATTCTACCCTTGGCCCTACCTCACTCTACCCTTGGCCTACAACCCCGCTTCGACACTTAAAGACACCACTACAGCTTGGTCCCGACACCTTACCTTCGGGCATACCCCTACCGTCGACCTATAATAACTCACTATCGCCTCTCTTCCTTTGGTCGAGCTGATTTCCTTTGTTAGAATTACTTCCTGTAATTACCACTCTTGTTTCTGCTACTTTATTAATTTACCGCTCGTATATCACCTGTATTATCAAGGACACTCCTCTTTACACCACTTTAGCAGCTAGCTCAGATAGAAACCTTAATGAAAACCTTAACTACCTTAAGAGGCTATGAAGAACTGAAGGAACTGCATGAAGTGCTTATTTTGAGTTTGTTGTGATTTGATATTGTTGGCGAGGGACCAAAAACAACTCCCATGCCAATCCTCAAATGATGACCATCATTCTTGCGCCGTCCATCCATCATGCAGCTGGTGGAAAAGCCTGCTCTTGCCTTTGAAGCATATAAAGTTAGACTTTTCCCAGGTATCTAAAAATACATCCATCTCTATTCTCATAGGCAGTCTAGCGTCACAATATCATGTTATCACACTCTCAGACGCTCAGATGGAAACAAGCTTATGTACGACCTACCTGTTTACTTATGACATATCACACTCTCTATCATGTTCCTTCGTCAGCAGACCTTCAGGTAATTTTTGCATCGATAAAAATCAAAAGACTTTACTAATATAACTACCGGCTTTAACGTGATACTCAATAAACTGTGGAGTTGAGAAGTTTTCTTCTACTGGAGTTCATCTCTACTTTAGCAACATTTTACAGAAGCAAAAAGCCTCAAATAAAATGTCCAAAACAAGAGCTCCTAGAAAATGACGGCATTTTTGAACATGTTTTCGCTTCTCGGATACGGACCATAGCGGGCCAGATCTCACAGAAAATACTCATGGTAAAAGAAAACCCCTGTCGAATTGGACTGCCTTGGGCGTCTCCCATTTGAGAAATCCGTGTATTCTTTCAAGACTCCTGGGGATCTAACCAAGAAGATGGAACGCAAACACTTATCTCACATCAAAGAGGGAGAGAAGCCTCAGTGTAAAGTTTGTTTGATGCAGCTCAAGAATAAGATGCACTTCAAAAACCATGCTCTCGATATACATGATACTGTTTCGTGATGTTTGGACGAGCTACTTCCGACCTAGCACCACCATTTCACATTCGAAAATTTCACAAGATCTAATAATCGCCATGGGCCTAAAAAATTACCAATTTGTGTCATGATATTCAGCTTTTGAAGCCAACATTACACGAGGAAAACGTCAGGAAAGCAGATAGCGAGGGCTATCGAGCAAGATCTGCGAGAGCAATAATTATAGTCAAGTGCAACCACTAATTAGTCGTTGGCATTGCATTTTTTCCAGCGCGTTCAAACCATATTTATTGTGTTACTGTCTTTTCGGATATTTACGATGCTTTAAACTTCCGGTTTCCTCTTGAAATGCAAGAAGGACTTCATTAACTTGTAAGGCTTCTTCAGCCAGTCTTTCAAGGCTTCATCTGCAAGTCCTGCAGCACCTCCTCTTCACGGAGAGTTATCATGTGAAGTGAAGAGATTGTAAAGTGCGTGAAACGTTTGCTGATATGCTTACGATACTAAAAAGGACCCGAAACTATATCTAGGACATCCCCAACCTATATAGTTTCCTGAAAATTTCCTCTCACCTCCTTCCTTGGCTCCTTTAAATAAACCCCTAACCCAGCCATACAGTACTTGCCAACTCCCAACTTTTCCCTTCCAAGCATCCTCTGATTATGTTGACAGCCTCATTCTTCATATAGCCTATCGTCCAAAGTTCATCATATCAGTATCGCTCCATGATCATTGACGTTCTCAAAGAATCTTTTGCTAATAACCACTCATTTGCTTTTAACAGTGTAATCAATCTTTCACGCATTTCCGACGCCTTTTTGAACTTTCGAACTTTGAACGATGCTTCAACGATATACTCAACTCCAGTGCCAGCAGCGTCTTTGATTGGCCACACTTCGATATCTAAGTCGTCATCCTCCCACTTGCCTGCGTAACGCTCTGCCAGAATTGGTCCATATACTCGTGCCTTCTCAAGCATAGCTGTGCCCCAATGAATATCCTTCTCCTCTTTGAATCTTTGTGGGGCTTTTTCGAGAAGCATCTTGCGCGATAACTCCTTAGATGGGAGCTCCATGCCAATATTCTCCGAGTCGGAGTATGGCTCATCACGATGAATTGAAAGGGTTTGATTGATGTATCCCCAATCGAGCTGAGATTTGAAGTTATTTTCGGTCGAGTTGAAGCCATCGTGCGTGGCTACTGCCAAAGTTGCGTCAAGGTCGCCATTGACAACTTTGTAGCGTTTCTTGTATGTGAGTTCCAAGCCAGTCTCGCCCTCCATCTTGCGAATCCGAACGATCCAATCTTGCCGATATATGTCTTTATTGTTCGTGTCGAGAAATTGAATGTTCATCATGGCAACATCTTTCCCCACTGTAAACATCTTCTTGACTTCGAGATCAAGTTCGTGGTTTGAGTTGAGGACCTTCTCAGCTTTCAGAAGTAATTTGACTTCATACTTTGGCACCAAATCAGTTGGAACTTGTGCTTTTGGGTGTTGATTGCTAGTCATATTGAGGTTTTGCGACGGGGTGTTACGTGTTGGTGTTTCTGTACGACGGCAGGGCACTAGATGTGTATTGATTGCTGTTCGTGTACGACCTGGAGGAGGGAAGCGTGGAATTTTGAATGCATATTAGTGTTGGCTGCTACTTATCAAGTCACTTCCAGGTAGATAAGCGAGCTACACACTAATAATCGCCTCCGCAGCTGACTTCTCAATCGCAGTGGCTGAAATCTGTCGTTGCGTTGCTCACAATTGTGTGTTTATACTTCACTTTATCTGAACGTCTCATTCAGCTTTGAGGTAGCCACAAACTGCTGGTACTTAAACATGCTTTCAACTCGCTTATGGCTCAGCTGATTTACCTGATCCGAAATTCTGAGCAGTCAGAAGATTCAAGCCACCATTCCTCTCACAGCCCTATACACTACAATTCAGTAATGATCTCGGCTCCTATACTTAAATTTAAAGCTCCAAGGTGTTTGAGGCAGGCTTTCGGTGCTAAAAGATTACGTGGCGGGCTGTATACTCGGCACCATGGACTCACCGCTCATACTGAACATATTAGTGGATCCTGTGTAACGTGATAAATAAAGTTCCCGAGAACTTGCTTACATCGTTCAAAGAGATAACGGAAAGTAAGATACGACCTGCCCGGTAAGGGCGCAACTTACTTTATACCTGGCTGTCTCTCTTCAGATTTGATGCCGGGCTCAGATCCGGAGTATCCTATTTGACAAGAAGAAATTTTAAGGTCAACTAACAAAAACCGAAACTTTCGGCATTGGAGAATTTACCCTCTTTCCTAGTTCTATAGGGCTGATGCAACTGGACTGTCTAGGTCAGTAATTAACGAAACTTTCGGCATCGGATGACTGTACCCTCTTTCCCAGTCCCGTAGGGCTGATACAACTGAATTATCTAGATCGTCATAACTCCTGGAGATCGCTTAAACAGGCCTTGAATTAAATAAGACTTCCCATCGAGACAAAGTTATCCCTTCCACGCCACCGGAAGAACTTCTCCTTTTCAGGAGCCCTCCTCCCAAAATCCCTAACCTCATCAGGAATGCAAAAAAGGCGAGGAGATATAAGTATATTGAAAAAATTTCTTGCATATAAAATTAATATACAAACGCGTCTAGAAAGTAATCTACTACATATATCTCCGCCTCAACGTATTACCAAAAATTAAGTTCAAATTATTTTCAGCTGAATAAGAATACTTACACGAGATCTAGATGCCTAGCATTGGCGTTCATGATGCCAAGTTATGGGATGTTGCTTCTGAAGTTCTGAGCGTTGAAGGGATATGCAGCGTAACACCTTCTTGTTTAAATCAAAGGGTCGCCCAATCGGGCGAAGAATCTATCTCGGGGTGTATAGAAGAATCGAGAGTCCTGTACTTTTGTCAAGCGAATAAGCCCTTATGCCGCCACTTTCAATATTTTCTGACACAAAAGTTGGGATTTCCAACATGTACAGCCAAATGAATCTTGACTCTCTACCGATCGTATATCGGATTGGTACCAGCGTTAAAAACGCCTTAATACTTAGTGTATCTCTTCTGCTATAATATGTCCCATAGTGGAGCTGAAATCTTAAAAGGATAGTAGATAGTCCTAATTTAATATATGTGGTATTTCAGCTCCACAAAGGAGAGAATATTTTGGGCAAACGTCATGGGGCTTCTCTCCATTTTACATACAGTCAATTATTCTGGTGACTGAAGTCCTTGTCTTGCCAAGTAAGGACTGATGGTTTTGGGTATAAATAGCACCTTCCCTCCCTCACAACTTCTTCTCAGCAGCAACTTCTTCATTTCATTCCTATTCTCTCCACATCAACACTAACCCGTCAACATACATCTCGATCCCCGAGACCGAAACGCAAAAGCCAACATGTCTAATCAAGGAACAAAAACTCTTGCTGGTCACTGGATCGTCAGACTTCGACCATTCTCCAATGATCAAGTCCGCACCAGTCATATTTCTGCCTTGGAATCCAAAACGGCAGATGCCAGCACCGCATTCAATTGCCAAGTTCAGCAGCAATTCAACTTTCCAGAGTTCAAAGGCTACTCGGCTACGTTCAACAATGAAACCAAAGCAGAGATTGAGCAGATGGGCGAGGTAGGTTCACATTCATTACATCTTCAACAAAGGACGTAGTTCGTTCTCGAGCTCATGAAGCCATGTTCGGAGTTATAATCAACGATACTAACTATTCACACAAACCTCTAGGTGACCGCTGTTGAGCCTGTTCAGATTTACACCCATTGCAAGCTTGTGTCTCAAAAGGGGGCGCCTTGGGGTTTGCAAAGAATTTCGGCCGCTGGGAAGGTTGGCAGTTCTCCACACACGTACACATACAATAGCGATGCAGCCGGTCAAGATACCATCGCCTATGTTATTGATACTGGCATCAACGATGCCCACGTTGAATTCGGCGGCCGCGCGAGCAAAGGTCCCAAGTTCGTCAAGTCATGGATCATCCAGGGTCAACAGGTAAGTGATGATGACAAAGATGGGCACGGCACTCATTGTGCTGGTACAATCGGAAGCGCTGCCTACGGTGTTGCGAAGAAAGTACAAATCGTGGGCATTAAAGTCTTCAACGACGACCTTGAGCCAGGCGCTACCAACGCGGATATTATTGAAGCGATTCAATATGTTATTGGAGAAGTCAGAAGGCATGGCAAAAAATCCGTCATCAATCTGAGTCTTGGTGGAGAGAAAAGTGTCGAGCTAGATGATGCTGTTGCAGCTGCAGTCAGATCTGGTGTGGTCGTATGTGTAGCTGCAGGAAATGGGAATGTGAGTTTGTAGTTAAAATCTTCTGCTGTTGACAAATTTAACCAAGGATCTAGACTCTAGCGGAAAATTCCTCGCCAGCGCGTGAGCCTTTAGCTGTCACAGTTGGTGCAACAGGCATCAGCGATACGATCCCGCAATGGGCAAGTTATGGAGAAGATGCATCATCCGAGTCCCTAATCTCACTTTCTTGAGGCTCATTATTTTCCCAAAGTTGTTGATATTCTGGCTCCTCTGGGCTTTGACATCTTATCTTGCTGGATCGGGAGTAATAAAGCAACGAACACGATCAGCGGAACATCAATGGGCACGTATCCAAACGTTCTAAATATATTTACAGTTCGCTAATAGGAGTAGCATCACCACGTCGCTGGAATTGCATGCTGTCTTCTCAGTAATGCTGCTTTGAAGAATGTCGGAACAATGAAGATTATGTTGAAATTTTGATTCAGGAACAAGGTGTTCTAGGCGACAAGTTGAAGAAGATAACGATCAACGCTGTCGTACAAGTCAATGACCTCACGGATCGCAACTGAGTATACGCTGGATTCGGCTCTTTACTGAGCAATTGGCTGCTCATCTTTGGAGTTCTGTTTGGTGATGTTGTTGGTGGCGGCGAGGAAAAGATGCGCCGTTGAAATGGTTGGATCTTTGACTCTTGATCTGAGTAATCAGTTGTGGGAGCCGAGTCCGACGAGTTAGCCGACGAAGCATGAATTCATCATTATCATGACCTTTTTGTGGCCTTTTCCGTTAAATGAACCCTAGATTTGTCATCTGCATCTATGTGATGGGCTGGAAACGCGAGGGATTGCATTTGTTTTCTATCTGAGCTAACGGCAACGTGGTAAAGAGGAGTATTCTAATAATAGAGGGCGCTTTAAGAGCGGTAAATACATAAGGAAGCAGAAACGAGAGTCGTAAGTACAGGGGTCTCGAACAAAGGGAATTAGCTCGACCGAAGAAAGAGAGGTAATAGTGAGGAGCTATAGGTCGACGGTAGGGGTATTGGCCGGAGGCGAGGTGTCATGACGGCGTAAGCAGTGTCCTTAAAGTGCTCAGGCGGGGCTCTGGGCCAAGGGTAGTGTGAGAGGGGGAGGTGGTCGAGGGGTGGTGTTTGGTTAGCACTAGTAGTAGTGGTGATAGAGGAGGAGGAGGAGGAAGAGCCATCTCGTTCTGGTTAAGCCATAGGGTGTTGCGAGACCACGTGACGATACACGCCCAGGTTTTAACCAAGCGCAATGACGGGTGCAACCCGTCACATTGAGCTTGCAAAGGCTCGAGAGAATTCGGCGATATCGATGACAACTCGCAGTCCCCTATGGCTTAACCGGAACACAGATCGGCTCTTCCTCCTCCTCCTCCTCTATCACCACTACTACTAGTGCTAACCAAACACCACCCCTCGACCACCTCCCCCTCTCACTCTACCCTTGGCCCAGAGCCCCGCCTCGACACTTAAGGACACTACTACACCGTGGTCCCGACACCTCACCTCCGGCCAATACCCCTACCGTCGACCTATAGCTCCTCACTATTACCTCTCTTTCTTCGGTCGAGCTAATTCCCTTTGTTAGAATTACCCCTGTACTTACGACTCTCGTTTCTGCTACCTTATGTATTTACCGCTCTTAAAGCACCTGTATTATTAGAATACTCCTCTTTACACCACGTTTGCAGTTAGCTCAGATAGAAAACAAAATGCAATCCCTAACCATCCCAGCCCCGTAGCAGCTCAGTGCAGATGACGAATACGGGTTCATTTAACCAGAGGAGAGGGCAGCAAAAAAGGTCATGATAATGATGAATTCATGCTTCGTCGGCTAACTAGATTTCGGACTGGGCTCCCACAACTGATTACTCAGATCAAGAGTCAAAGATCCAACCATTTCAACGGCGCATCTTTCGCTGGCAAGGCCACACAACAACATCGCCAAACAAATAGCAGAAGGATAAGACCAAACGCTCAGTAAAGAGCCAATCCAGCATATACTCAGTTGCGATCCGTGAGGTCATTGACTTGTACGACAGCGTTGATGGTTCTCTTCTTCAACTTGTCGCCTGAGACACTGTTCTTGTCTGCCTGAATCAAGATTTGAGACATAATGTCAGTTGTTCCGACATTCTTCAAAGCAGCATTACTGAGAAGACAGCATGCAATTCCAGCAACATGTGGTGATGCTATTCCTATTAGCGAACTGTAAATATATTTAGAACGTTTGATACATGCCCATTGATGTTCCGCTGATCGTGTTCGTTGCTTTATTACTCCCGATCCAGCAAGATAAGATGTCAAGCCCAGGAGCCAGAATATCAACAACTTTGGGAAAATAATCAGCCTCAAGAAAGTGAGATATTAGGGACTCGGATGATACATACTCTTTCCATAACTTGCCCATTGCGGGATCGTATCGCTGATGCCTGTTGCACCAACTGTGACAGCTAAAGGCTCACGCGCTGGCGAGGAATTTTCCGCTAGAGTCTAGATCCTTGGTTAAATTTGTCAACAGCAGAAGATTTTAACTACAAACTCACATTCCCATTTCCTGCAGCTACACATACGACCACACCAGATCTGACTGCAGCTGCAACAGCATCATCTAGCTCGACACTTTTCTCTCCACCAAGACTCAGATTGATGACGGATTTTTTGCCATGCCTTCTGACTTCTCCAATAACATATTGAATCGCTTCAATAATATCCGCGTTGGTAGCGCCTGGCTCAAGGTCGTCGTTGAAGACTTTAATGCCCACGATTTGTACTTTCTTCGCAACACCGTAGGCAGCGCTTCCGATTGTACCAGCACAATGAGTGCCGTGCCCATCTTTGTCATCATCACTTACCTGTTGACCCTGGATGATCCATGACTTGACGAACTTGGGACCTTTGCTCGCGCGGCCGCCGAATTCAACGTGGGCATCGTTGATGCCAGTATCAATAACATAGGCGATGGGATCTTGACCGGCTGCATCGCTGATTGTATGTGTACGTGTGTGGAGAACTGCCAACCTTCCCAGCGGCCGAAATTCTTTGCAAGCCCCAAGGCGCCCCCTTTTGAGACACAAGCTTGCAATGGGTGTAAATCTGAAACAGGCTCGACAGCTTGGTCACCTAGAGGTTTGTGTGAATAGTTAGTATCGTTGATTATAACTCCTGAACATGGCTTCATGAGCTCGAGAACGAACTACGTCCTTTGTTGAAGATGTAATGAATGTGAACCTACCTCGCCCATCTGCTCAATCTCTGCTTTGGTTTCATTGTTGAACGTAGCCGAGTAGCCTTTGAACTCTGGAAAGTTGAATTGCTGCTGAACTTGGCAATTGAATGCGGTGCTGGCATCTGCCGTTTTGGATTCCAAGGCAGAAGTATGACTGGTGCGGACTTGATGATGATGTTAATGGATTATCAGCGACGAGCAAAGGTTCTTTGTTCCTTGATTAGACATGTTGGCTTTTGGATTTCGGTCTCGGGGATTGAAGATGTATGTCTATGGGTTAGTGTTGATGTGGAGAGAATAGGAATGAAATGAAGAAGTTGCTGCTGAGAAGAAGTTGTGAGGAGGAAGGTGCTATTTATACCCAAAACCATCAGTCCTTACTTGGCAAGACAAGGACTTCAGTCACCAGAATAATTGACTGTATGTAAAATGGAGAGAAGCCCCATGACGTTTGCCCAAAATATTCTCTCCTTTGTGGAGCTGAAATACCACATATATTAAATTAGGACTATCTACTATCCTTTTAAGATTTCAGCTCCACTATGGGACATATTATAGCAGAAGAGATACACTAAGTATTAAGGCGTTTTTAACGCTGGTACCAATCCGATATACGATCGGTAGAGAGTCAAGATTCATTTGGCTGTACATGTTGGAAATCCCAACTTTTGTGTCAGAAAATATTGAAAGTGGCGGCATAAGGGCTTATTCGCTTGACAAAAGTACAGGACTCTCGATTCTTCTATACACCCCGAGATAGATTCTTCGCCCGATTGGGCGACCCTTTGATTTAAACAAGAAGGTGTTACGCTGCATATCCCTTCAACGCTCAGAACTTCAGAAGCAACATCCCATAACTTGGCATCATGAACGCCAATGCTAGGCATCTAGATCTCGTGTAAGTATTCTTATTCAGCTGAAAATAATTTGAACTTAATTTTTGGTAATACGTTGAGGCGGAGATATATGTAGTAGATTACTTTCTAGACGCGTTTGTATATTAATTTTATATGCAAGAAATTTTTTCAATATACTTATATCTCCTCGCCTTTTTTGCATTCCTGATGAGGTTAGGGATTTTGGGAGGAGGGCTCCTGAAAAGGAGAAGTTCTTCCGGTGCGTGGAAGGGATAACTTTGTCTCGATGGGAAGTCTTATTTAATTCAAGGCCTGTTTAAGCGATCTCCAGGAGTTATGACGATCTAGATAATTCAGTTGTATCAGCCCTACGGGACTGGGAAAGAGGGTACAGTCATCCGATGCCGAAAGTTTCGTTAATTACTGACCTAGACAGTCCAGTTGCATCAGCCCTATAGAACTAGGAAAGAGGGTAAATTCTCCAATGCCGAAAGTTTCGGTTTTTGTTAGTTGACCTTAAAATTTCTTCTTGTCAAATAGGATACTCCGGATCTGAGCCCGGCATCAAATCTGAAGAGAGACAGCCAGGTATAAAGTAAGTTGCGCCCTTACCGGGCAGGTCGTATCTTACTTTCCGTTATCTCTTTGAACGATGTAAGCAAGTTCTCGGGAACTTTATTTATCACGTTACACAGGATCCACTAATATGTTCAGTATGAGCGGTGAGTCCATGGTGCCGAGTATACAGCCCGCCACGTAATCTTTTAGCACCGAAAGCCTGCCTCAAACACCTTGGAGCTTTAAATTTAAGTATAGGAGCCGAGATCATTACTGAATTGTAGTGTATAGGGCTGTGAGAGGAATGGTGGCTTGAATCTTCTGACTGCTCAGAATTTCGGATCAGGTAAATCAGCTGAGCCATAAGCGAGTTGAAAGCATGTTTAAGTACCAGCAGTTTGTGGCTACCTCGAAAGCTGAATGAGACGTTCAGATAAAGTGAAGTATAAACACACAATTGTGAGCAACGCAACGACAGATTTCAGCCACTGCGATTGAGAAGTCAGCTGCGGAGGCGATTATTAGTGTGTAGCTCGCTTATCTACCTGGAAGTGACTTGATAAGTAGGGCCCGTCCAACACTAATATGCATTCAAAATTCCACGCTTCCCTCCTCCAGGTCGTACACGAACAGCAATCAATACACATCTAGTGCCCTGCCGTCGTACAGAAACACCAACACGTAACACCCCGTCGCAAAACCTCAATATGACTAGCAATCAACACCCAAAAGCACAAGTTCCAACTGATTTGGTGCCAAAGTATGAAGTCAAATTACTTCTGAAAGCTGAGAAGGTCCTCAACTCAAACCACGAACTTGATCTCGAAGTCAAGAAGATGTTTACAGTGGGGAAAGATGTTGCCATGATGAACATTCAATTTCTCGACACGAACAATAAAGACATATATCGGCAAGATTGGATCGTTCGGATTCGCAAGATGGAGGGCGAGACTGGCTTGGAACTCACATACAAGAAACGCTACAAAGTTGTCAATGGCGACCTTGACGCAACTTTGGCAGTAGCCACGCACGATGGCTTCAACTGGACCGAAAATAACTTCAAATCTCGCGGCTCGATTGGGGATACATCAATCAAACCCTTTCAATTCATCGTGATGAGCCATACTCCGACTGGAGAATATTGGCATGGAGCTCCCATCTAAGGAGTTATCGCGCAAGATGCTTCTCAAAAAGCCCCACAAAGATTCAAGAGGAGAAGGATATTCATTGGGGCACAGCTATGCTTGAGAAGGCACGAGTATATGGACCAATTCTGGCAGAGCGTTACGCAGGCAGAGTGGGAGGATGACGACTTAGATATCGAAGTGTGGCCAATCAAAGACGCTGCTGGCACTGGAGTTGAGTATATCGTTGAAGCATCGTTCAAAGTTCGAAAGTTCAAAAAGGCGTCGGAAATGCGTGAAAGATTGATTACACTGTTAAAAGCAAATGAGTGGTTATTAGCAAAAGATTCTTTGAGAACGTCAATGATCATGGAGCGATACTGATATGATGAACTTTGGACGATAGGCTATATGAAGAATGAGGCTGTCAACATAATCAGAGGATGCTTGGAAGGGAAAAGTTGGGAGTTGGCAAGTACTGTATGGCTGGGTTAGGGGTTTATTTAAAGGAGCCAAGGAAGGAGGTGAGAGGAAATTTTCAGGAAACTATATAGGTTGGGGGATGTCCTAGATATAGTTTCGGGTCCTTTTAGTATCGTAAGCATATCAGCAAACGTTTCACGCACTTTACAATCTCTTCACTTCACATGATAACTCTCCGTGAAGAGGAGGTGCTGCAGGACTTGCAGATGAAGCCTTGAAAGACTGGCTGAAGAAGCCTTACAAGTTAATGAAGTCCTTCTTGCATTTCAAGAGGAAACCGGAAGTTTAAAGCATCGTAAATATCCGAAAAGACAGTAACACAATAAATATGGTTTGAACGCGCTGGAAAAAATGCAATGCCAACGACTAATTAGTGGTTGCACTTGACTATAATTATTGCTCTCGCAGATCTTGCTCGATAGCCCTCGCTATCTGCTTTCCTGACGTTTTCCTCGTGTAATGTTGGCTTCAAAAGCTGAATATCATGACACAAATTGGTAATTTTTTAGGCCCATGGTGATTATTAGATCTTGTGAAATTTTCGAATGTGAAATGGTGGTGCTAGGTTGGAGTAGCTCGTCCAAACATCACGAAACAGTATCATGTATATCGAGAGCATGGTTTTTAGTGCATCTTATTCTTGAGCTGCATCAAACAAACTTTACACTGAGGCTTCTCTCCCTCTTTGATGTGAGATAAGTGTTTCCGTGCTTCCATCTTCTTGGTTAGATCCCCAGGAGTCTTGAAAGAATACACGGATTTCTCAAATGGAGACGCCCAAGGTATTGGCTGAATTGACAGGGGTTTTCTTTTACCATGAGTATTTTTTGCTGGTAACCCCCGCTATGGTCCGTATCCGAGAAGCGAAAACATGTTCAAAAATGCCGTCATTTTCTAGGAGCTCTTGTTTTGGACATTTTATTTGAGGCTTTTTGCTTCTGTAAAATGTTGCTAAAGTAGAGATGAACTCCAGTAGAAGAAAACTTCTCAACTCCACAGTTTATTGAGTATCACGTTAAAGCCGGTAGTTATATTAGTAAAGTCTTTTGATTTTTATCGATGCAAAAATTACCTGAAGGTCTGCTGACGAAGGAACATGATAGAGAGTGTGATAGGTCCATAAGTAAACAGGTAGGTCGTACATAAGCTTGTTTCCATCTGAGCGTCTGAGAGTGTGATAACATGATATTGTGACGCTAGACTGCCTATGAGAATAGAGATGGATGTATTTTTAGATACCTGGGAAAAGTCTAACTTTATATGCTTCAAAGGCAAGAGCAGGCTTTTCCACCAGCTGCATGATGGATGGACGGCGCAAGAATGATGGTCATCATTTGAGGATTGGCATGGGAGTTGTTTTTGGTCCCTCGCCAACAATATCAAATCACAACAAACTCAAAATAAGCACTTCATGCAGTTCCTTCAGTTCTTCATAGCCTCTTAAGGTAGTTAAGGTTTTCATTAAGGTTTCTATCTGAGCTAGCTGCTAAAGTGGTGTAAAGAGGAGTGTCCTTGATAATACAGGTGATATACGAGCGGTAAATTAATAAAGTAGCAGAAACAAGAGTGGTAATTACAGGAAGTAATTCTAACAAAGGAAATCAGCTCGACCAAAGGAAGAGAGGCGATAGTGAGTTATTATAGGTCGACGGTAGGGGTATGCCCGAAGGTAAGGTGTCGGGACCAAGCTGTAGTGGTGTCTTTAAGTGTCGAAGCGGGGTTGTAGGCCAAGGGTAGAGT